>JAODAL010008855.1:0-114581 GCA_025379985.1 Phyllomedusa bahiana | reverse complement strand
CGTCCTTCCCTGGCCTCTCCCCGGGCCCCCCCAGGGGGGCTGCCCCCCCCCGGGGAAAGCACAGGAAAAACGGGGGTACGCACAAGGTAGATGTTACAGTCCTCAACCCAAAAGGTCCCAGGCAGTACGGCTTCACAGGCAAGGTCTCCCCCACCTGCTCCACACAGTCCTAAAGCCACAGCAGCACTCAAGGGCTCCTCCCACCATCTTCCTGGGCGGCCCTTGCTAGCACCAGACTTTGCCCCTGACGGTTTCTTGGAGTCAACCACAGCTGAAAAACAATGCTTAATTAACCCCTGGATGTAAATTGCGCCAAAGAATTGACAGCAAAAATGAAGTGAAATTTGTATTGTAAAAACGCTATTTCTTTAAATGAATACAACAGGAACTGGCTTAGATCCCCTTGGATATTCAATGTGCTGTGAGCAGATAAAAATTTAAATGTATATGAAATCTGCAGTGGACGCACACTGGATTTCAGATCCAATACCCAAAAAATCAGAAATAGAACTTTAAGAGAAGCAGTCTCTGAGACAAGCTGAGACACCCCCCAAAAATCGCTGTATATAAAAATCAGTTCTTCAGTAAGAGCTATCTGTCGCAGCAGCACCTTCCCTAATCAGTACAGTGAGAGGAGTGTGAGCTCCCAGCGTCGCGCCCGGACTTATATAGTGCGGTGATGTCACAGAATCCCGCCGGTCTCTGATTGGCTTCATCTCTGCACATGTCATGTAGGCTATGCCCTTCTTCCTCCCAGAGTTCTTTGCCCCATGTAACGCCATGTGCTCGCAGCTATTGTATCAATCAAAAGCACACTTCGTTCACCCGAAGTCCCCCAAACTTCGACTTCGTTCAGAACCGAAGTTTTCCTGAAATTCTAAACGAAGTCCACTTCGTTAGAATCAATTCGCCTATCTCTACTCACTACATTGATTCGTAATGTTTTCTTGGTTTCATTTTGAATTCAGGGGTGTATTTACTGGCTTCTACTAGGCTGCAGTAGAAGCAGGTCTGTAGCTATAGCGATCATTGCTGGTAGCCTATCAGAAGAGATCAAACAGGTCTGTAGCTATAGCAACCTGAGGAGCTGATGCAGCCCATAAAAGAGGGGATATCTCAGAATAGGTAGGACACTGTTAATGGACACATATTGCGAAGTGACTTGTTTTTGCAAGATCTTTAACATAAAAAGCAATCCTTGTAGTGAGACAACCTCTTTAAGAAAACCTTGAGGAGTATGTACGACTGCTTAGTATCAAATGCTGAGAAAGTCAAATGACTGAAGATAAATGGGAATTTGTGCGTGTTTCTCAGTCTGGAGGATACATGGGAAAGCCTTTTCTTCAGTTTTCGTTAATAGAACTTGATCTATAACCCCTATTACGATCTGTCAATAGAGCCAGCAGGGAAGTGTAAAATGTCTATATTACCCTAGAGATTATTGATAGATTACACTTTTTATACATTGTTCCTATTATACCTACTTTATACACCTAATATAACTACTCTATATTGTCTCTCTTTATATCCAGTATGTGACAACAAACAGAACAAATTTAATGTACAGAAAATCAAAGTTGAGACAACCTTCTGGCACAGGGCGGTCTGTTTACCGGTTGCTATTGATCTGTTGCATTGTTCTTGGTCTCTCATAGGAATATGTTAATTGATCCAAGAACAATAACATTGTACCTAGTTCCTCCACAGAGGGTTACCACAGCTGCTCTCAATAGTAAATCAATCTTCCAAATGTAGCATCATTTATAATGTAACATGTTATTTGTGCTAAACAAAAACTGAGATTAGACATCCCCATGTATAAAAGCCGTCAATGTCACAAAATCATCTACATGATGCTGGGGTCCTCTAATAGTAGTGCCCAGACATGCTAGGCTGTTCCAGAGCAATATAATACCTAACCAATGATGTAAGCTTACCATGGTAAAGGACAGGGGCCAACATAGCATTGGTGCAACTAGAGCTCTCCAGGAAAGAAGGTTCATAGTCATCTAAAGCCGCAGGTGGTTTATGCTGTGAATGGGAAAATTTAAGAGGAAGAGAAGCTGAACTCTGTGATACAGTATTTCATAAAAGTCAGTGCACCCCTCTCATTTATGTAAATATTGCATTATATCTGTAAGGGTTCGGTGGATTCGCTCGACCACCGCAAGCGATGATAGTTAAGCCACGCCAGGGAGCGGAGTCTAAGTAGCCTCCGGTATTCACCAGAGCCCGCTGCAAAGCGGGAAGAACTTGCTGCGGTGTGAGGCTACCAGGTCGCTACCCCTGACGTCAGGGCCGGGACAAGGCATTTTGGGGCCCTAGGCAAGTACAGCCAATGGTGCCCCCCCCCCTCGCACCCCAAAAAATTGCACACCCCCACACTCTAATTCCTCTCGCCCCTGCGCCAGGTCCTGTCACTAATTTTCTGCACATTCCACATAGATCTCGCCCATCCTTCAGCAGTCAGTGCACAATGAAAATCAGCGATGACAATTTGGGCTTTTTCAAAATATCACTTCCCCTCCGTATGACCAGTAATCCCCTAAATAACGTCACTAAGAAAATCCACCGATACATGGAGCAAAAAACATTTAGACGAATGATTTGTTACTAAAACACTCCTACAAAACCAAGACCCAAAACTATTACTACTTAAGGATCAAATAATCCTGCCAGACCCTGTACACAGGCTCTGATTACATATACCACCGCCATGCAGGGACCGTATAGTGATAGATACTTGTTGTTTGTAGATGCTCTGCAGAAATATAAGTGATTACACTGCAGTTACATTTAGTGACTCACAGGAGACATCTTTTCTGATCAGCGTCGTTCATATATATGTCTCCTCAGTCAGGCAGGTATATATTGTCCCCTTAGAAAGACAGGTATATAAATATATGGGCACTCAGGCAGGTATATAGAGATAGGGGCTCAGGCAGGTGTATATAGGGGCTCAGGCAAGTGTATATAGAGGCAAATAGGCAGGCATATAGAGATAGGGGCTCAGGCAGGTGTATATAGGGGCTTAGGCAGGCATATAGATATAGGGGCTCAGGCAGGTATATATAGGGGCTCAGGCAGGCATATAGATATAGGGGCTCAGGCAGGCATATAGATATAAAGGCTCAGGCAAGTATATATAGGGGCTCAGGCAGGCATATAGATATAGGGCCTCAGGCAGGGGTATATAGGGGCTCATGCAGGGGTATATAGGGGCTCAGACAGGCATATAGATATAGGGGCTCAGGCAGGGGTATATAGGGGCTCAGGCAGGGGTATATAGGGGCTCAGGAAGGCATATAAATATAGGGGCTCAGGAAGGCATATAGATATAGGGGCTCAGGAAGGGGTATATAGAGGCTCAGGCAGGCATATAGATATAGGGGCTCAGGCAGGGGTATATAGGGGCTCAGGCAGGGATATATAGGGGCTCAGCCAGGCATACAGATATAGGGGCTCAGGCAGGCATATAGATATAAGGGCTCAGGCAGGGGTATATAGGGGCTCAGGCAGGCATATAGATATAAGGGCTCAGGCAGGGGTATATAGGGGCTCAGGCAGGCATATAGATATAGGGGCTCAGGCAGGGGTATATAGGGGCTCAGGCAGGCATATAGATATAGGGGCTCAGGCAGGGGTATATAGGGGCTCAGACAGGGGTATATAGGGGCTCAGGCAGGGGTATATAGGGGCTCAGGCAGGCATATAGATATAGGGGCTCAGGCAGGGGTATATAGGGGCTCAGGCAGTAATATAGGGGCACTCTCAGGTAACAATAACATTAATACTTACCTTACCTGCTTCCCGGCCGCGCTCCTCTTCTGTCCTCTTCTTTACCAGGCGCGCGCTCCTCTGGCAGCTCCTCGGGCGCACAGCCTATGACGGGCTGTGCATCTGCGGAGAGGCAATGTCACGACGACATCACTTCATCGCGACGCTACCCAGCTGAGCCGCACGGGGCCACGGCGGGTCCTCTACGCTATGAGGACCCGGCGGCCCCGATGAGTCGGTCGACACTGGCTGCGGAGCAGGGAGCGCTTGCTCTCTGCTCCGCAGAAGCTCACAGCTGCATGTGGCTTGGAGCCCGGGAGGTTCGGGGCCCCTGCCTGCGCCCCTTAGGGACAGGCAGAGGTAGGCGCCCTATGCGATCACCTACCTCTGCCTACCCGTCGTCCCGGCCCTGCCTGACGTGACTTGCTTGCGATGGCGGCCGGGGTACTGCGTGGTACAGAATTGTAATCCAGAGGCGTAGTCGGGGACAGGCAGAAGGTCAGGACAGGCGGCAGAGGTTCATGGTCAGAGACAGGCAGAAGGTCAGGGCAGGCGGCAAACAGGCAAGGTCAGGAAACGTAGCGGAACAGACTGGTACACGGGTAATCAGACAGGACTTCCAACACTCTCAAAACAAGGTACGCACACTAACAAACTGGCAGAGAGTGTTGGGGGCGTATCCCTTATATAGGACCAGCGGCTGTCAATAACCAATTAACGGTGCGCTGGCCCTAAGCAGTGGGTACGCGTGCGGCGGCCGGGACAGGCAGGAGCAGCATGCACAGGAGCGTGGATGGGTAAGTGAGTTGGCACCAGGGACCGGGCAGCAGGGGGATGGTCGCGGGGAGCCGCGGCACCCGCACCAGTCCCCATGACAATATCTTTTCATGGGACAACCGTGAAGATATGACACTTGATACAAATTAAAGTAGTCAGTGTACAGCTTATGTAACAGTGTAAATTTGGTGTGCCCTCAAAATAACTTAACACACAGTCATCAAGTGAAAATGGACAAATTGTGCTCAAAGTGTCAATATTTTGTGCGGCCTCCATTATTTTCTAGCACTGCTTTAACTCTCTTGGGCATGGAGGTTACTAGAGCTTCACAGGTTGTAGCCACTGGAATAATCTTCCACTCCTCCATGATGTCGCCATGGAGTTGGTGGATGTCAAAGACCATTTGAGGATGCCCCATAGATACTCAGTAGGGTTAAGGTCTGGTGACATGCTTGGCCAGTCCAGCACCATTACCCTCATTTTCTTTAGCAAGGCTGTGGTGGTCTTGGAGGTGTTTGGGCTCGTTATCAGGTTGCCGGAAAACCAGAAGGGGGGGAATAATCCCTCTGCTTCATTTTTTTCCAAAGTGCACGCTGGAAATTCTGGCCCCCTAAATGAATTTACCCCCCCCATGTGATAAAGGGTAACCAGGGAAAATGTCCCCGCAGAGTTGTTTGGGGTATCGGGCCGGGTTGTTTCCAGGTTATGGGGGTTTTGAAAAAGTGGTTAAGATTTCTTATTGTTTTTTAAAATCTCCAGCCCCTTTATGATTTTGGGGGACTCCTTTGAAAATTTAGATACAAAACAAACCCCAATGTAGTCTAAATCTTGCGTCAGGGGTGTCCTAAATTTGGGTCCCCTGCTTCTTCAAAACCAGCCTAATGGATCTTAGCAACAGTAGGGAAACATATTATGTGTTACGATTACAGGATCAGACTGCACAGAGATTGTTTGTAGTCTGTAACCATGGGGACACATAGCTCTACAGATGAACTAAAAAACAAAAATTTTAAATTTTTTTAAATGAAGCCCAATTTAAAAAATTTTGCACAATATATTTTCCCGTGGGGCAAAAAAAAATTTTGGGGCAGAACCTTTGGGAAAAAAATTATTGTTGAGTTTTTTTTAAAAATTTGGCTCATTGTACATGATAGGGAAAACTGTGGGGAATTTGTGCTATTTATGCATTTTTTGACTTATCATTTTTAAAACTTTATTAAAAAAAATCGCTCAAAAATTTTAAAGGTTTAAATTTCCCTTTTTATTTGACTAATTTTTTTTTTGCAAAAAGGGAGAAAATTTCCGTAAAAATCACCTTATTTGTTTGAAAAAAAAATCAAGTAATTTAAATATTTTTTTTATTTTTCACTCCATGGCTGGGGTCCCAGGGGAGCCCCCTTTTTCTCAGGAAAGTCTCACTTTAAAATTTGGGCCAATTATTTTTAAAATTCTGAAGTCAAAGTTTCCAGAAATTATAGAACTACAAAATTTTTAAATTCAAATGCTTTGGGAATACTGCATACGTTTTCTCAAAAGTGGGGTTTTACCCCTCAATTTTTGTAAATATTTTATTATATTTTTTATGGGGAAAAAACACTAAACATATAAAACTTTAACAAAAATGAAAAGTAGTCAGTGTACAGCT
Source organism: Phyllomedusa bahiana (assembly GCA_025379985.1). Lineage (NCBI taxonomy): Eukaryota > Metazoa > Chordata > Amphibia > Anura > Hylidae > Phyllomedusa > Phyllomedusa bahiana. The sequence goes on along the minus strand of JAODAL010008855.1, from coordinate 108,382 downwards.
TTTTATAACGTTATTTTTTGGGTTTGTGCCCTCAAAAAAAACTAAACCACATGCCATCAATTTCAAAAAACCCCGGGATAGCAAAATTTGTTTTACAACCTCTAAGGGGGAAAAATGGACACATTTTGCCAAAAGTATAAATTTATTTTTTTGTGCCCACCCTTTTTTTTAAGATCCCTTTTAACTTTTGGGGAAAGGAGGTGCGGGGGCCCTTCACGGGTTTGGGCAGTAAAAGGGAATTTCCTCTTCTACTTTCCCTTTGACAAACCTCGGAGTGGTGGGTGTTAGAGCCCTTGTGCTCCTCCACCTTCCATTTGGGGATGCCCCCCCCAGATGCTAAATTTAGGCTTTAATAAAATTGACCCACTTTTTTTTTTTTTCCAAAACTTGTAAAGCTTGATATTATGTCTACGGGATGGTTGAAAGATTTTATTAAATTTTAGGGGGATGGGCGAATCAATTCTAACAAAAGGGGGGAATTCGTTTGGAATTTCGGGGAAAAAACTTCGGTTCGGAACGAAGTAAAAACTTTGGGGTATTTGGGGGTTTGGGGGAACGAAGTGTGTTTTTTAAATTGAAAAATTTGGGCCCTGCGGGCAATGACCCCTAAAGGGGGCAAAGCACTTGGGGGGGAAAAAGGGGGCATACCCCTGCATGACTTGTGCGGGGGGTGAAGCCAATCAGAGACCGGCGGGATTCTGTGACGTCACCCCCACTATTTAATTTCCGGGGGGCCCCGCCCGGGAGTCACACTCCTCCCCACTGTGCTTTATCAGGGAAGGTGCTCCCGCGGGATTGTGAAAAGCTTTTACTGAAAAAATTGTTTTTTATATAGCGATTTCTGTGGGGGTTGGGCTCAGCTTGTTTTAGTTTTTTTCTTTAAAGTTCTATTTCTAATTTTTTGGGGTATTGGATCGGTAATCCCGTGTGGTTTCCCCCTGCAGTCATATTACATTCAATATCCAAGTTTGGGAAAACCCAAGGCCCCGTTCCTGTTGTATTTATTAAAGAAACAGCGTTTTTTTACAATACAAAAACCACTTCATTTTTGGCTGCTAATTCTATTGCGCAATTTACATCCCGGGGTTTAAATTTAAACGTTGTTTTGCTGGTGTGCTGGGCCCCCAAAAAAAACGGGCTTTTTCAACGCCCAAAAAAAATAAATTTTTCTTTTAGCCTAATTTTACAAGCAAAGCTTAATTACAATGTATTTTCTTGTTGTTTTTGGGTAGAAAAACAGCCATTGTAACACACTACAAAGCTACTTTTTTGTTTGGGGGCCCAAATTTTTTGGCGGCCCTTTACATCCAGGGGTTAAATTTAAAGGTTTTTTTTGGGTGGTGTGTGAAAAATTTTCCCAAAAAAACCCTTTTTTTTCAAAAGCCAAAAAATATAAAATTTTTCCTTTTTATAGCCCAATTCACAAACAAAAATTTTAATTTCCCCCTGGGGGAAATTTGTGTTGTGTGGCGTAGAAAACACGGGAATTGTTTAAAAGCTACAAAGAACTAGTTTTTTTGCGGCTCAATTCTTTGGCCCCAATTTTTCATCCAGGGGTTAATTTAAAACGTTTTTTTGCTTTGGGGTGCTGACAAAAATTTTAAAAAATTTTTTCAACCCCCCAAAAATAATTAAAAAATTTTTTTCCCTTTTTCCCAATTAAAAAGCAAAGGTTAAAATTTCAATGTATTCTTTTTGGGGTTTTGGGGGTAGAAAAACCCCGAAATTGTTTCAAGTACCCAAAAATACTAAATTTGTGCGGCCCCTTTTTTGGGCAATTTTTTTCATCGGGGTTAATTTTTTCGTTTTTTTTGCTGGTTTTTGTGACAAAAAAAAAAACCCCTCCCTTTTTTAAAAGCCAAAAAAACAGTATTTTAATTTTTTTCCCGTAGCCCAATTTACAAGCAAAAGGGTTTAAATTTAAAATGTTTTTCTTGTTGTGGGGGGGTTAGAAAACCCCGCAAAATTTTAACAGCCCACAAAAACTACTAGTTTGTGGGCTCAATTCCCTTTGGCGCAATTTACATCAAGGGGGGTTAAAAAAACGGGTTTTTTTGTGGTGGGGCTGGACTCCAAAAAACCCTCTTTTTTTAACGCCAAAATATTTAAAATTTTTCCCGTTTGGTAATTTTACAAGCAAAGGGTTTAAATTTCAAATGTATTTCTTGTTGTTTTTGGGGGCGTTTGGGGAAAAAAAACCCCTTTTTAACATGCTACAAAAAACCTAAAATTATGTCCAAGGTTTAAATTTAAACCTGTTTGTGCTTTTACAATTTTTTAAAACACACAGTTTTTAAAAAGGGCACATACAAGTCAATTTTTCCCTGGCCATTTGTTTGGGGCGAATTTATATCCAAAAAGGGTTAACCCCCGTTTTACTGGGTTAATTTTGGGTCAAAAACAGGGGGGTATATTTTTCTTTTAAAGATTTATCATCAAACCAAGGGGTCCGTTAATTTTTTGAACAAAAAAGTATGTCAGACAGGGAAAGGTGGCCCGGTCTGCATGCGAAATGGCCCGGGGGCACAAACATTCCTGGAACAGGCCCAGGTCGCAGCACAGCAAGGGGACGTCAAACAGGGGCACTCGGGGCTGGGCCCCAACTGGGCCGCTGTCATCTAGCGGCCCCTGTGTTGTTTTAGCAACCCAAGGGTTTTGTTGGTTGACTAGAATCCCCTTTTTCCCAGAGGACATCTGACAAACCCCCGCCCAAAAGGGCGGTGGGAAAAACCCAGGACCAAAAAAACCCTTAGTTGGCCCTGGCCAAAGGGGCCGGGGTTTGCGGGGCCCCCACCTTCCTAAGCCCGCCTCTGTCCAATTTTCCCGGGTTCCCCCAGCCAGAAAATTTTACTATGTGGTCTGGGGGTCAGCGCCCCCCCATTTTTAGCGAGGATGAAAAATTTGAAAAGGGGGGCGTCAGCAGCTACTTGGCAAATGAAGGGGAAAAGGGGCCAATTACGGGCCCCCCCCGCTTCTTTTTAGTAGGGGGCAAAGTATAGATGGGAAAGTGGCATGGGGGAGGTCATTTTGTGGGAGGTCAGCCCCCCCGGAATTTCCAAGGGGGGGTGTGAGGACGCAAATGGGCGATGAAAAAAAAAAAAGTGATGATGTAGCCCCGGGCCCCACCCTTTGGGGGGGGTGAGGGGAAGGGCTTCATCATCGTCGGAGAAGAGGGCGTCAGGGTTGGCGTAAAGGGGCCCCCGCGGGGGGGAGCCAGCAAGTTTGGTCTTGTGGCCTGGAAATCAGCAGGATAGCAGCAGGTTTTGAGGTCGGGAGCCAAAACCCTTTTGAGGGGGGGCAAATTTGCCAGCAGCAGCAGGACCTGGAGCAGGGCCCTGAACCCAAAAAGGGGTGGCCTCTTTTGGGCAGCACTCTGCCACCTAATTAGAAATCCCCTTTGGGGCTACTCGGGGAGCCAAACTGGATGTGTGGCCGCAACTTGCCCCGGTTTTTCGTGGAAAAAGCTGTCCTGGGCCCCGGGCCCCTGTTTTGTGTGGATCAGAGGGGGGGGGTGTTCAGTGCGTCGGGGGCCCCTGTTAACCCCCCAGGAGAACCCCCCCTTGTCCGGGGGAAAATGGGGGAAAAACTGACCTTTTGTCAAAAATGAATTTCCCGGCGTGGGTCGGCCAAAGGGTTTCCACACAAACCCAATTTCCTTAGGTTTTCAGTCTGGGTTTTAAAAATACCTGCCTCAGCCCCCTATTTGATGGGCCGCCCCCGCCTGATGGCCCCAAATTTTTCTGCCAGTTTTTCCATTCCGGGCCCACCACCATTTTACCGGGATGGTAGCACCCACCCCTCCAAAATTGTCAAATTTTGGGAACCCCTATGGAAACCCATGCTGCTTGCTTTTTGCTGTTGCCGTGACATCCCCACTGTGTCTTTTTGCCCCCTCTTGACCTCAGGGTGCCCGCCCGTGGCTGCGCCAAAATCCTTCCCCACTGTGTCATTGTGCCCCCGCCTGACCCCAAGTGCTGCCGCCCTGACCTTTCCCCTCCCAGGGAATTGTGCCACTCTGTGGTTCCCCCCCCTGTTTTGCCCCTCCAGAATTTTAATTGTGCCCCTCTTGACTTTATGCTGTTTTTGTGGGTTCCTTTTGTGGGCCCCCCAGCTTTTGTTTATTGGGGCCCAAAGCCCGCTTCTTTTGTGGGCCCCCGTGAAACCCCCCCTCTCCGTCATTGTACCATTCCCGTGGCTTCCTTCTGTTTTGCCACCTCCAGAATGTCATTGTGCCACTGCCTGATCTCATGATGTGCTGTCGTGACCTCCACACTGTGTGATTGTGCCCCCTCTGTGGCCTAATACTGTTTTTGCCGCCTCTGAATGTCATTGTGCCCACTGCCTGATCTCATACTGCTGCCGCCGTGACCTCCACACTGTGTGATTGTGCCACTCTGGGCCCTAAGACTGTTTTGCCCCCCTCCAGAATGTCTTTTTTGCCACTGCCTGATCTCATACTGCTGCCCCGTGACCTCCACACTGTGTGATTGTGCCACTCTGTGGCCTAATACTGTTTAGCCGCCTCAGAATGTCTTTGTCCCATGCCTGATCTCATACTGCTCCGCCCGTGACCTCCACACTGTGTGATTGTGCCAACCTGTGGCCTAATACTATTTAGCCGCCTCCAGCATGTCATTTTGCCACTGCCTGATCTCATACTGCTGCCGCCGTGACCTCCACACTGTGTGATTGTGCCACTCTGTGGCCTAATAGACAGAGGCTTAGCTGCCCTCTGGGCTCAGGGACCTGGCCAAGACTTATGACAGAGGAACAGCTCTAAAATAAAGCAAGCAGCAGTATAGTTAGTAGCAGGACTTTGCATCCAAGGAAACTTCATGAGGTAGCTTTGGTTCCGCCCACCGCATGGCTTTTGAGACCCAGCAGCTTCTAGCCTGACCCAATAACCCAAAATTGTTCTAGGAAAGCCCAGATTGTGTGAGAGCTCCACAACTGACTGAAATCTGGAAGGTTCTTAAGGAACTTGAAAAGGGCGATTACTGCTCCGCTACTTCATGCCTGTGTTGCTTGGACAGATGGAATGTTATTTGAAAGAGGTCTGTTCCTTATGTGTATTACATGTTGCCTGGGAAGTAAAGAAGCGTGTTATTTTAAGCCTGTTAACCCTACGCCTCTTGTCTGATTCTTATGACCTAAGATCGTGGACACCTCACAACACCATCATTGGCACTAGAGTGTGTCCTAGGAATACTACCATCATTCATAGACGCCCTCTTCACTGTATTCGTTCCAGAGAGGTATTGGAGGCATGGTGTTGTGCCGCCACTGTGACAACTTCTGCGACCACTCTACTACTACTGCTTTGCCGCTCTGGGCCATTCCCCTTTGACCCAGTTTATGATGGGAGGGGATCATGCTCTGCTTCAGTATGTCACAATACATGTTGGCATTCATGGTTCCCTCACTGAACTGTATCTCCCCACAGCCGGCAACACTTCCACCACCATGCTTGACTGTCGGCAAGACACACTTGTATTTGTACTCCTCATCTGGTTGCCAACACACATGCTTTAAACCACCTGAACTAAATAAGTCAATCTTGGTCCCATCAGACCACAGGATATGGTTCCAGCAATCCATGTCCTTAGTCTTGTTGTCTTCAGCAAACTGTTTGCAGGCTTTCTATGCATCATCTTTAGAAAATGCTTCCTTCTGGGACGACAGCCATGCAGAACGATTTGATGCAGTGTGCGGCGTATGGCCTGAGCATTGACAGGCTAAATCCCCCCCACACTCATTTAACCTCTGCAGGAATGCTGGCAGCACTCATACTGTACATCTATTTTGCAAAGACAATACCTGAATATGATGCTGAGCAGGTGCACTCAACTTCTTTAGTCATCCATCATGAGGCCTGTTCTGAGTGGAACCTGTCTTATTAAACTGCTGTATGGTCTTGGCCAGCATGCTGCAGCCCAGTTTTAGGGTGCTGGCAATCTTCTTATAGCCTGGGCCATCTTTATGTAGAGCAACAATTATTTTTTTTGCAGGTCCTCAGACACTTCTTTTCCATGAGGTGCCATGTTAAACTTCCAGTGACCAGTATGAGAGATTGTGAGAGCGATAACACCAAATGTAACATATCTGCTTCCCATTCACACCTGAGACCTTGTAACACTAATGAGTCAAATGACACCGTGGAAGGAAAATGGCAAATTGGGCATAACTTGTACATTTTCACTTAGGGGGTACTCACTTTTGTTGCCAAAGGTTTAGACATTGATGGCTGTGTGTTGAGTTATTTTAATGGGCATACGAAATTCACACTGTTATGCAAGCTGTGCATGTACTACATTGCATCGCAGTGTTATATCCTCAGATATAATACAATATTTACAAAAATGTAAGGGGTGTACTCACTTTTGTGAGATACTATATTCTGCATCATATCATCCGTACCTGAAGGCTTAGTTCTGCCATTGTGTTTAGTTTTATTAGATATCTGTGGGAAGGTCCCTGCAATTCTATTTATTCCCAGCATGGAACTGTATGCTATGTTTCATAAGCATTACATTGCTGTCTATCCTGGAGCTATACATACTGTATGAGAGTGAGTTTATACCCATGGCTGGTTGATGACTAATCACAGTTGTAGCTATTATCTAAATGAAGCTGAAAGCTACACAACCTCCTCCAGCTAAACAGTAGTCAACATATATCTTAGCAGATTAAATTTTTTTTCATTGAAATGTGGATATACAGGCAACACGTATATGAATGTTGTCTTTTTTTCCATGTGTTCATATGAATTCTTTATATCCTGATTTCAGTGTCATACATAGAAGAGAGGTGACCCTATACTAAGTGGCCTTCTCATTATGGTGCAGAATATATCCACCCAGCGCAAAATCTGGTTCTTATTCTTCCCTCCATACCCTTTTTAAGACTAATGGGCCAATTCATCAACCATCAAAGAGCCAGGACCAACTAGGACTGGGTCCCTTTGTCCGAGGATCCCATAACACCTGTACTAGTCTATATTATGCCTAATAAAGACCAACCACAGGACCCCTTCCCACCGCGGCCTAATTTTGTCATGTCCGTTTTTTCCTCCCCGCCTTCCCAGAACCCTAACTTTTTTATTTTTACACCTATCTAGACAAATGAAGACTTTTATTTTGCAGGACAAGATGTTCTTTCTAATGATGTTATTTATCTTACCACTGAATATACTGGGAAACGCAAAAAAATTCTACGTCAGCCAAAATGTGAAAAAACTTACTTGCGCCATGCTTGCGGGAGTTTTTCTTTTACGGCGTTCAATCTCCGGTATAATTGATGTCTTATCTGTATTCTACAGGTTGATATGTATGCAGAAATATCAAACATGTACGCTTTTCTTTATGTTTTGGTACCATAAAAAAATTCCAAACATTTTCTATTTTTCAACCGTTTGCCACAGCACCATTTTGTTCGTCCAATAACTTTTTTGTACTTCTTCCTATGGACTTGAGTGAGGTGTCATTTTTTGCGGGCTGAAGTGTGCTTCTTACTGATATTAGCTTGGAATATATGCAACTTTTTTGATCACTTTTATTCCAATTTTTACGGTACATGAAATGAGCAAAAAAACACAATTATGGTGCTTAGAATTTTTTTCTTCTACAATGTTCAGCATATGGGATACATTATATTATATTTTATACATATACAAAGTATGTGTAACCTTTTTTTTTGTAAAATAGCAAAAGGGGGGTAATTTGAACTGTTACATTTTTTAACATTTTTTTTTAACTGTATCTTTGAGTCCCCCTAATGTGCTTCACCACTATGGGGCGAAATCGTCTTTAAACAGTTAAATGCATTGTATAGATAATGTTTACAAAGTTGCCGGTTTTACTACTTCCTGCCTGAGGCTTCCAGCTACCATGTTAAGATATTGGAACACAACACTGCTCCATTTTTGGTGCATTTTTGGATGTGTTTTTTGTGCAGAAAGGCACAGCAATTAATGCTGTACATTTCTGCACAAAAAGCATCTAAAAAAGCATAAAAAAAAAAAAAGCTCCGTGTGAAATCACTCTAATGGACTCAAAAGGTTGTTGCATTTTGTGCTATATAGAATCTGTTGGGTCCTGATGGATTGAATATAAAACCACACAAAGTATTTTTGGGCCCCTGCAGAATCGTTTTATATTAGTTACCAATAATTTGGCGCTTCAGATTAGGGTCAAAGTAAAATTCGACCCAAATCCAAGTTCTTTGCCTCAGATTGTCCTGAAACAATTTTTAGTTAAAATTGGCAAAAAATGGATTGTAATTGTAACCCTTACCCTACGTTAGAGATAGGGTTGTTTGGGCCATGGTGAAGTAACAGGAATTTACATCAGACCGGACGTCAGAAAGAAATTATGGCATCAACGGGAGTGTCGTGTTGCAGGACCGGTAAGTTGACCTCTAAAACCACTTAAACAACCCAACCATTACCCTAACAAGCTTATGGTTAGGGTAATGGTTGGGGATAAGGTAAGAGAAAAAAATAATTTTTTAATAAGTTTGGTTGAGCTTGTGTCACACTGAGCAGGGTCTAAGTTGAGCAACACTAGTTATCAAAGCAGTTTTTGCACACATGACCTTGTAATTTTGTGATATTTCTTTAAGGCTAGGTTGACCCTGTTATGTGCATGAGGTTTTGAAAGATCCCATTCATTTCTATGGAATGCAGCTGAGGCAATATTACCTAGTAAACCGTCTATATTTGCTTCTTAGTTTCTTGCTTTGACACTAAATCCTTGCTTCATCTGACTATCCTACTGAACTACCTGTTGTGCTGTCACATTCCTGGTTTTACTTTACTACTATTACTAGACACTTGTCTTACTTATGTTTATGCTTCACCCATTTGTATCTGTTTGATTCCCTTTGCCAACTTTTTTTTACTGCTTGACCTCACTTCTGTGCCTATCTCATGGTTATACTCTTCTGATTGTGTTAAAAGATGCATGTTAGTAGTTTCCTATAGTCTGATTTTCCTCCTGCTAAACGTCATCCATGGAGCTAACCTTCAGACAGCCTAGAGGCACTTGAAGGGAATCTGTCACACTGAACATGCTATCTCATCTCCAAGTAGCATATTAAAGAGCAGAAGGAGCTAAACAGATTGATAAAAAAGCTTTATGATTCGGTACAATTTGTGTTTTATTAATTGAAATCTTTACTTATCCTGGGTTAAGGAGTCAAGTAGGAGGTGTTATTAGTGATTGACAGCTATCTCTGTATGCACACTCATAAAAGGAAGATGGTCAGTCAATGATATTGGACTACTTAACCCAGTGGCAAGGATTTAAATGAATAAAATACAATGGCCCCCATTTACTAATATAGTTACATCAGAAAAGTATTTTAAAATGCATCAAAAAGTGGCGTAATTGTGGCGCAGCATGTCTCGACAGGTGGGCATGGCTTCCTCGAAAGTAGGGGTAGCATAATGGAAGAATTGGGGGTGGCTATGATGCAACATCCTGCACCAAAATGGCACCACAATTCTGGCATAGAAAATAAGCCAAAGAAAACTGGTCTAAAAGTAAGACAATTTTAAAACTGCACCAATTTGTCAAGCAGCGTAAGCCAATTATGAATCTTGTACATTTTTAGACTGTTTGTCTACGTTTACGCTGTCAAACTTTTAGGCATTGATAGTAAATGAAGGTCAATTTCTACTAACTCTTTGCATACAAAACTATATATTAGTCAGCTCAGCTCCTGCTCTATAAAGTGTTCAATGTGACAGCTTCCCTTTAAGTCCTGGGGCCAGCTGAGCCCCCAAATCTTTAGGAGATCTTGGGAGAAAGGGTCCAATTGAACCATCTGGTTGTCTAGGTATCTCCAGAAGAAGAATGTAAAATATGTGTTTGGGTCATATAATGCAATCAGACCTATAAAACTACTACAGGAAGCAATGGAAAGTGATATCTCACATATCAATTATTCAGTCCAATCATGAAAAAAAAAAAAAGAAAATACAAACCCTATGGAACAGGGTGACGGCCGTAAAGAGTCATATTGTATGTTCCCATTATTGTGTGAAATGAAACATTTGTGTATATATATATATATATATATATATTTTCTATATTTTTATGTTCTCCTATATATATATATATTATATATTATATATTATTTACATTTTTGACAAAGTACCTAAAATAACATATTCATTCTGACCTTACATTATTTACCCAGGATTTCAGCAGAATGTCTGGTTCTTCTATAATTTGTCTAGCATTTTTTTCTCAAACTGTAACAAAATAGACAATGGGGGAATGGGGGGGACCTATTCTTAATTAATTGTAACATGTGAAAACCAAACTAATCAAAAATATAATAAACACCGGAGATGAGAAAATGTTTATTAATTAACTTTTGTCTGAGAATTGAGGCTCCATCATCTCAGTCTTTTATCTCTAAGGGTTAGGAAATGTGTTCAGATTAATTTATTTTACACTTTTTTTCAAAGTTTAGGCATCAGGTTGGTCGTTAGGGTTAAGTTGGGTTCATGAGTTTCAGCAGGTGCCTGTCAACAAAACCACTCCTGTATGCGCTAGTCAGTGACTGCACAAGATTACTGCTAAAACTGTAATATCATTGGCTAATTTGTGCGGACATGGTTTCAGCACATCTCAGCATGCTTAGTGTGTGCATTTACCCAGTGGCAAAACTACCACTGTAGCAGCCGTAGTGACTGCTATGGGGCCTGCTGCCACAGGAGGTCCAGTACATCCTGCCTCAGCTAATGCCCTCGATCCCCTGGACTGCACTGGCTGATTAGCTGTTTAAATGTCTCTGGACACACAAACCATTAAATCTCTTTGCCCGAAGCCTGCAGGACCCTTATGCTACCACTGCCTTTTAAACCTACCATTGTGCGCTAGTGCTGACGTATGTGGTGCAATGACATCACATCAATGCACCGCCTACACCAGACTTCATTTGGGGAAGCTGGCCTGCCCCTCATTGTGCCAGGGGAACAAGGAAAGTAAATTATTTTTTTTCCTTTTTACTAATGGGACTACCTGCCTACCTAAGACCTACATATCCTGGGACCAGTCTACCTACCTATTTATGGTCTACCTACCTGTGGCCTATATACTGCCTACTTACCTGGGGCCTAACTTCTGACTACCAACCAACCTACCTACAGTACCAACCTATCTGGAGCCTACCAACTTACCTATCTAAGGCCTACCAACCTACCTAGGTCCAGCCAACCTATCTAACGGGGGACTATCTAGCTACCTGGGGTCAACCTACCTCCATACCCACCTGAGGCTCCTACCTACCTAATAATATGAATTAAAGGGGAACAAGTTATAGCTGTAGCACAATCTCCAAGGGGTTAGTCCTCTAGGAGACTGGGCCTCTACACTATGGCCTGTACCGGCTGTCACACCCATGGGAAGATTGTACAGAGGTGGGCGACAATGAGGGAGGAGCTGGAAAAGTTTCTAAGATTTTTGTGTCCAAATCTGCAGGGAAGAGAAGTGGCCGGGAGAAGTCTTCAGGGTGATCTGGGCCGGATGCAGGACAATAGGGTAGATGAACGAATTATCATTGAATCATCAAAACACACACAAAAAAGGGACATTACTTACTTAAAAAACACCACCATTGTGGGCCTTGTTCACAGCTCAATAGCTGGACTAAACTGAGCCAGGTGCAGGATTAGACCTTATTATGCTCTGGGAAAACATGACAGGTTGATCTGATTGCTGAATAACAACTCAAAGGATCCCATGTAAGGGAACAATTAAATGATAAGACTGCACATTAGCTTGTACTGTTCAGATACAGTATGCAAAAAAACCACAGTATACATGCATGTAGAGACTGCGGAAATGCAAAAATACCATTGAACACCCACTCACACATCCTCAGGAAATGGAGAGGGAGGTGGTTGCCGGTATTACAATTGCATGTAAGATAAAGCAATACATAAGGGCTGCAATACGTGTGGTTCACACTTGTGTGGATTTACAGTGCTCTTAGTGTCGCCATACTAACAGGAACCTAGGCGAGGCTGCCCAGCACTCTGAGTATGCCAAAACAAAAAAAATTAAAATAGTAGTCACCTTAGCTCCCCAGCATTTGGGAAATTAAATGAAATTGTCATACTGGAAATAATTTTAAATTTGAGGTATTAGATGTTACCGGGGTCCCAAATACACAGCCTCGCAACCGGAGAGAGTCAACGGTCCTCATGTCTTGAGAGTCCCAACTGACCAATTTTACAAAAAAATCAACACAAAAAGGGACATAACTTACTTAATAAAACACACCATTGTGGGCCTTGTTTCACAGCTCAATTAGCTGCGTCTAAACTGAGCAGGAGCATGCAATCTAGCCTTATATGGCTCTATGGGAAAACATTACAGGTGCATTGATTGCTGAATAACAAACTCAAGATCTCACTGCTATGGGATCATTCTAATGATACAGGACTGATGCACATTAGCTTGATACATCGTTCAGGACCAGTTATGCATAAGAACCACAGTATAATGCTTGGAGAGGACAGCAGAAATGCAAAAATTACCCATTGAACAACACTCGCACATTCTCAGGCAGGTCATGAGGGGAGTGTGTGGATGTGTGAGTGGTTTGTTTAATGGGTATTTTTGCATTTCAGCACAGTCTCTCCATGCATTATACATGTGGGGTTTTTTGCATTTCTGGTTGAACAGGTACCAAGCTAATTGCAATCTGTATCATTTAATTGTTCCCCTTAGCAGTGTGATCTTGAGTTGTTATTCAGCAATCAGATTGCGACCTGTCAGCTTTTTTTTCACAGGAGCATATAAGGCTAGATCGCTTCTCCTGGGTCAGAGTTTAGTCCAGCTATTGAGCTTTTAAACAGGCCCACCAACTACTGTGGTGTTTTTAAGTAGTAATGTCCCTTTTTTTGTGCGAGTGTGTTTTTTTGCTTAAATTGTCAGTGTAGGGACTCTCAAGACATGAGGAGCGTTACGATGGTTGCGAGCTTGCGTACCAGGGCCCCTGTACCAACTAATACCTTATATTTAATATTTTTTCAGTATGACATTTTTTATCTGCCCAATAGTGCTGGGGAGCTAAGGGTGACTATAATTTAAAAAATTTTTGTTGTGGCATATCCAGAGGTGACTGGGCAGCCTGCCTAGTCTGTTAGTTTGGGCGTCACAAAGAGGCTGTAAGTCGGAATGGTTGCACCTAACGTTTTGCACCCTTATGTATTGCTTTATCTTTATGCAATTGTAATACCGGCAAACCACCCCCTCAGTTCTGAGGATGTGTGAGTAGTTGTTCAATGGGTATTTTTTTGAGATTTCAGGCAGTTCTCGCCATGCATTACACTGTGTTTTTTTTGCATATGGTCTGAACAGTACCAAGCTAATGTGCAGTCGTGTAACATATTAATTGTATCGCTTAGCAGTGGGATCTTGAGTTGTTATTCAGCAATCAGATGCACCAGTCAATGTTTTCCGAGGAACATATAAGGATAAATGCCTGCTCTGGGCTCAGTTTAGTCCAGCTATGAACTGTAATCAAGGCCCTATTAATTTGTGGTGGGCTTGATGTTTTTTATTCAGATGAAAAAATCAAAATGTTAGTAACAAGATGTAGCTGTACTGTAATCACTTATATTTCTTCAGGGCGCCTGTGTAGGTGATAGTTAAATGGTAGTACAGAACCTGTGTACACTGATATCTACTAGTCACTGTGTCTGCAGAGCCTGTGTATACTAGTAACTTCCTCTTTATGGTCACTCTATTAAGGTAATATACAGTCTACAGAGCCTGTGCACACTTGTATCTACCACTATATAGTCACTGTATGGTGGTAATATTGGTCTTTGTCTATTTGCATATTGATCTTTATTCAGTGATAGGATAGGGGTATTATCCAGTCACTGTGTTGGGATAATTTGTGGTTTTGGTCTGGTGGTATGATCCGGTCCTTTGTAGCAACGTTATTAGTAATGTTGGCCTGGGTATAGGGGGATTTGTTTAGTAGTAGTATGAAGGTGATACATATGGTGATGTATTTGCTCCTTGTATTCTCTAGTAACTGCATAACTATTATTAACAAGTACCAATAAATGTTCATGGTCGGGGGAAGGGCTGGCAGGAAGGCCCATCCAAAAGTTTGCTATGGGGCTCAGGCTGCTCTAGTTACTCCCCTGAATTCAGACTAGAAACAATATATGGTTCTGCACATCAAAAAAACACTTTTGAAAAAAATGAGCATAGGTGCACACGGGTGGGCTGTAACATATTACACATTCAGAATCTCAGTAGCACAATATCAACTAAAGGAAGCTATCATAGGGGACATAGGAAATTCTTTTTAAAATGCATTTATGCTATCTAGAATATATGAAAAAAACTTTTGAGGGTTCTCAGTTTACACTTTTGATCAAACTGCTTAAGCCACCTTCCGAACTTCAACGGGACCTCAGGCAGGGGTCCTACATACTCCTAGTCTTGTTATGTGGAGGAGTGGCAGCCCTCCCATTTTGTTTTTTTGCAATCCACCACCTTCACAGGCTTTTTAATCAGTGCAGTGTAACTTGTAAGTGGTAACTCCTTATCACTGGATTATGAAGGTCTGGAAAACAGGACCCAAAGGAGATGGTAAACAATTAGTGTAGGATACCTGCCTGAGGTCTCGTTGAAGTTACGCGTCGTTGGCTTAAGCAGTTTGATCAAAAGTGTGAACTGAGGAACTCAAAGTTGTTTTCAAATATCTCTAGATAGCAAGAAATGCTTTTTCAAAGTATTTCTATGTCCCTGAATTCAGGCCCAAATGATTATCTGAAAGTAAAACTGCTTGATCTGAGATTAGTTGAAGGGAGATGAGAAGCAATATCTGGAAACATTAATTTACTGAAAGAGTAGTAGATGCTTGAAGCAAACTTCCATCAGATGTGGTTAGAAAATCAACAGTAAAGGCGTATTTTCAGTCCGACATCAGGCGCAGCCCCATTCGCATTAGTGAAATCCCTCCGTATTGCTATATTAACATTAGGGGTATGTTGAAGTAACAGGGAATAAAGTCAGATGGGACCTTGGACCAGACGTTATACCACAATGAGAGCATTATGTTGCTAGACTATTAGGTTAACCTCTGAAACCACTTAAATAACTGTAAATAATTTGTGCGATACAGTGACCTGTCCACTCATAACTATACCAGCCGCTTTCCAAGCTACAACAGAATTGTACAGTATGTCAAGATTTTCACTGTCTTTGTGTGCCGCTATTTCCGTTTATTTCACGGTTATGATGTAAGTAGCCATCTGTGATAGGATTAAGCTGTAATATACAGCTAACACCTTGCTGCAACAACCAGGAGTGAAGCTAACTCTATGGGAGACATGTATGAAAGGGGTTTTCACACATTTCTGACATTAAATGCGCCAAACGTGAGCGGGCTGTGATGTCTAATACACAAAAGAAATGTGTTAGGCGCATTGTTAACAAGACAACACTTTTTAATGCCTCTAATGTGAGGGGGCGTTCTAGGTGTGTGTTGCACCACACTCGTAATATTAGACACATAGGGTCGCATGTATGAATGGGGCTGTGCCAGAAGTCTGGCGTATTTTCAGTCCAACATCAGCGCGAGCCCGTTCACTTAGTCTATGCCTCCGTTACTCAGTATCAGGTGCATTACGTATGCCTGTGGCACTTTGTAATGCGCCTGATTGCGGGGGGGGTGCGGGAGGCATGGCGCACTAGAACCGTATTAAGCTACATATTTGTAGCTTCGCTACGGATTTCTAGGCGCATTACTGCTGGAACAGGTTTAGTAGAGCACTTTCCAAAGTGGTTTCACCTTAGCCAGAAATGTCGTACTAGCGCTAGAACATGCCTGATTTATGACCCACTGTAGAGCAGGTTCATAAATCAGGCGCATTCTGTGCCATTATAATGCGCATGAAATTTGGCGTATAAATGTGGCCCTAAGTGTCTGTAAAACTCCTTAAAATAAACATATATCTATCTATAAGATAAAAATACAAAGGAAATACTATACGAGCACACTAAATAGTCTTTTTCTGCTGTCAGTCTTCTGTATTTCTATTGCAAATCATTTCCAAATCTTTTTTTTTCTACATATAACAAACAAAATGCAACATTTGGGCTCATAAATTAACCTTTTACAAGCAGTCAGGCAATTTATGGGCTAAAACATTGCATTTTTTATGGAATTGTTACTGAATTAAACTCTTCAAGCATTTGGAGAGTTACCAATTTGTCAATCATGCCATGTTGTATGTATGGAGTGGACTCAGGGGCTAAACCCACTCCATACACGGCGGGTGGTGGCTGTTGGCTGTTAATTACAGCTGGCAACCACTGCTATCAGCAGAGATTATAGTAAATCCCTGCTGTTAACACCTTAGACGCTGCATCTAAATGAGTAAGGAATGTTACTGTGCACCGTTCTTCCACAGATTGCCCCCCCACAATGTAATCTGAGGGTAATGATCTTTTGCCATGGCAGCCAGAAGCCTCATGTAGGCTTTAATAGCTGCCATGTTAGCACACCTATTACACCCGGTTATAAAGCAGCATATTACCTGTGGGCAATCTGCTACTTTCCTTTGAATGCTTGTTGAAATTATTGGAACATTAGTGCTGCTTCTAAATATTTTTTGTCTGTTTCTATTGCATTTTTATTGCATCATTTATTGCATCTTCTATATTGCATTTTTATTGCATCATTTCAGTCTTTTATTTACTACCGTCAGGGACTGTGTGCTGATTTATTTTCTACATTGACTTCAAATTTTAGTTTGCAGTTTGGTCATTTAACATGTTCCCTAAAACAACCTCTGTAATCTACATAGTGTGCAGATTGCTTTATATTATACATTGCTTTCCAGTTTTAGACATTCTCAGCCATATCTTCCTACCACCCATTGCTATACAAATATATTAGGACTGGTGACACCTGTAAGAAATCTTCATTATGCATAGAACTGACTTGATCTGTTCCTTATTGTTCTCTTTTAGGAAGATATAACACTTCTTTTTTAGAAGAAGCCATTGAAAAGGAGAAGAAAAGCGTGGCAGGCAGAACAGGGGATTGTTTAGCTAGTTTGCTGCTTTCGCTGATAATACATTGACATTCCCAACAGGCAACACTATCAGCTCCATTATTGCTGCAAGTAATGCTTGAGAATACTTCTATTTTCTGCCAGATGGTGAAATGTTGTCAAATTGAATCTTTCTAGTACATCTAAGAATCTAGTTCATCTCATCAGGAGCTTATTTTTGAAGTCTATATTAAAGATAACTGGGTCATCCTTAAATCCTAAAACATAAGATGAAAAAACAGTCAAGTAAATCAATAAACATTTGTCCCCTCCAACTTCATTTTATGTTATCCAGTTGTCTTGTGATTTTCAACACTTTCCCATAAATTAAAGAGGAAGATATTATTATTATTCTTTGGTGTAATTAAACATTCTATACATTTCCAGCAAATGTTTTGCACTAAAGGGGTTGTCTCTCTTGCTTTTTATATTAAAGATCTTGCAAAAACAAGTCACTTTGTAATATGTGTCCATTAATAGTGCCCTACCTATGATGAGATATCCCCTCTTGTATGGGCTGCATCAGCTCCTCAGGTCCATATAGCTACAGACCTGTTTAATCTCTCCTGATAGGCTGCCAGCACTGGTTGCTATAGCTACAGACCTGGCTTCTACTGCAGCCTAGGAGAAGTCAATAAACACGCCCCTGAATTCAAAATGACACCAAGAAAACAGTACTGAGGTAAGATGAATCCATGTAGTTAAACAACCCCTTTAATTAAATTTAAAAAATTGTCTGACGGGCACACAACTTGTTCAGCTCACATGTTGCATTTGTGTTGCATTTTCAACTGCAGGCACATTTTCCTGAAGTCACTGAAGAACTCATCTGGGATTGATGGGACCCAGTAGCATCTGCAGTAAATGAGCTCTGAAGATCAAGCAACCGATGGCATTGGGAGTTTTCCTGCAAACTTGTATATACAGCGCTTATTGTTGTTATATACACAGTGATCAGGAAAGGTAGGGACGGTATTAATCTGTCCCTTCCTTCTCAATGGAGAGCCAGTTAATGCTGAAAAATGGCTCTCCCCTCCAATATATGCAGTTAATAAACTCTGATGGTCAAGCAACTGATGCCACTGGGAGTTTATATACAGATATGTATGTAATGCGCTCATTGTCGTTGGAACGGAAAAGGTAGGGTTAGGTATTATTTGTCCCTTCCTTCTCAATGGAGAGCCAGTTAACACTGACAGATGGCTCTCCACTCTCCTGCAGTTGTATAATTAGTGTTCATCCAGTCAGCTTCCGCCTGGAAGTTTGTAGTCAGTTAACTCTAATTTGGATCTTGAAAATCAGAAAAAGTTAATACAAAAGAAATGTTATAATATTGTAAAATTGAATTTAGGTTCAAGTGAAATCCAACCCAAATTTTAATGATTCAAGTCAGCCAGAATAGAATTTTGGTAAAAATTGCAAAAAATTGGACCGTAGTCCCTAATTTCAACTCTAAAGTTAAGGAACATTATAGACACATCTGGTGCACACCAGGATTAGGGTAGGGTAGTTCAATCATAACCATAACCCCAACCCTAACTTTTACCCTAGGATTAGATTTAGAGTTGAAGATACGGTCAGGGCTGGGATATCCCTAATTTCAATCCTAAATCTAAAGGTCATAGACAAGTGTGTTATGTATAGTATATTCCAGTAATTAGTTATTGGTTTATTCAAGTATCATAAATTCCAGTTATAAACCACTAGGCCTGGTTTATTGAGGGTGAGGGTAACAGGTTATCTCAGAGGTGGGAAACTGATTTTCAGTCAGTGCTACATCAGCATTTTGATTGCGCTCAAAGGACCTTGTTAAGCTATGTGGTCAGTAGAAGGTCCAGATGTCATTTAAGGCTGTACAATAGCCAGTCTCTTCCACTTCTTATTATTAATAATAATAATAATAATAATAATAATAATAATAATAATAATCTTTATTTATATAGCGCCATCATATTCCGCAGCACTTTACAATATAGAGGGAATAAGCACAGACAAACCAGACATTACATTATAAAAAAGCTGCTGACAAATGAGACACGAGGTGTGAGGGTCCTGCTCGCAAGAGCTTACAATCTATTAGGGTGTATGGGTGAAACAAAGGTTGACAAGTCCTTGGTTTACAATGGTCCAGCCATGATACATAAATATAGGGTAGTACACATAAAAAGTGGATGAACCTGCCATCCCAACCATACATCTATATACAGGTAAGTGCCTGCGGGTGCCAAAGTTCAGGAAGTGGCGAATGTGTGACAGAATTTGGAGGGATAAAAATTACGGATCTTGATAGGCTTGTCTAAGAAGATGAGTTTTCAGAGCGCACTTAAAACTGTGAGGGTTGTGAGTGTGCCTGATCACATGGGGTAACATGTTCCAGAGAACAGGTGCAATACATGCAAAATCTTGGAGACGGGCATAGGAGGTTCGGATGAGTGAGGTGTGTAATCTTAGATCAGTAGTAGAGCAGAGAGAGCTGGTAGGGTGGTAGACAGAGATGAGGAAGGAGATGTAGGGGGGTGCAGCGTTGTGGAGAGCTTTATGGGTGAGAGTGATGAGTTTATATTGTATCCTGTACTGAATAGGCAGCCAGTGCAGAGACTGACACAGGGTAGAGGCATCAGTATAGCGGCTGGAAAGAAAGACAAGCCTGGCTGCTGCATTCAGGACAGATTGGAGAGGGGAGAGTTTACAGAGAGGAAGACCAACAATTAGGGAGCTACAGTAGTCAAGACGAGAAAGAATAAGTGCCACAATGAGAGTTTGAGTTGTTTCCACAGTGAGAAAAGGACGGATTCTGGAGATGTTCTTGAGGTGCAGGTGACAGGAGCGGGCAAGGGATTGGATATAGGGGGTGAAGACAGATCAGAATCTAGTATAACCCCAAGACGCGCGGCCCTGCGCCTAGAGTTTATGGTGGTGCCAACACGGAGAGAAAATAGCAGGGATGGGGTGGTTAGTAGATGGTGAGATGACTAAAAATTCACTTTTAGTGAGATCTAGTTTAAGATAGAGAGAGGACATGATGTCAGAGACAGTGGACAGATGGTCGCTGGTGTTTTGTAGCAGGGCAGGAGTGATGTCTCTCACTTCTTTAGCAATAAGCTTCCTACTTCCTACAGGGTGGCTACAGTGCCTGGGTAGAGCTGTCAGAGCTGTGCCACCACCTGCGAGTTGATGAACAGAGTGGTATAGAGGTGCGTGACAGGGCTCAGAATCCAAGATGGCGTCTACTCCCTGTGCTGGAAAACACCACTGGATGGGGGTTTGGCCCGGGAAACCTTGTCTGTGCATTCAAAAGTAAAAATGTAGCTGCCGTCAATTTCATATCAATTTATTATTTTCTTTGAATATATAAACGACTCACGCTTTCATAATGTCGATTTATTTGTATGAATTCACATAATAACAAACTATGAACTGTGATTCTTCATAGCAAGATTCAGGTTTATGGCATAGGAAAAAGCACAATCTTACTCAGATGATCCTGGCAGTTCATTCCATTCAGGTACAGGGAACATCAGCTGTGTCTGTCTCCATGAGAAGCAGGAATGCTACGTTTCAAGGGAACTGCCTCATTGTCAAGCATCTGTCCCTTGTCTGTCACTGCTCGCTGTCTACGCTCTTGCAGACCAGATAAAATTATGTGGTGTGCCTCGAATTTGACACATGTGTGTTATTTCCAAGTAAGACTTTTGACATGGAGCCTGAAGCTTTATCTACTTCGATGGGTGGATGGTTGAGGGTCTCTCCCCCCAACCTTAACATCCCCAACCACATTACAATGGGTCAAACAAGAGACATATACAATTAGGTATTCCTTTTCCTTCCCCCTTATTATCAATCCAGCCAATCAGGGACAACAAATTACACTAAGGAACTGATGGGCAGCTCTGAAATCTGAACCAAGTTTCATACTATAAAAAAATGATTACAACAGAAAAAAACATGTTCACAGCGTGGGGCTCAGCTATCACCTGAGCTGTGTTCCAATTCCTTCCTTGCCCCAGAAACAAATGATTTTCTACATTGTGTTAGGTATTTTCTGCAATTTCTCCCTCGTTTATAACAGTTATTTTATTTTATCTTTATTTTTGTAATCGCTGTTCCTTTTTTCTATTAAAGCTTAAAACTTTAATATATTTGGTCCTTGTAAGCTCTATGAATCCATAGCCTTGATTAAGTTTTTAACCCTGTGACTACTGGAGAGCAATGTTTGATTAGAGTGTTTTAACCCTGTGAGTGCTGGTGACATGTGTTTGTGGTTGACAGAGATCTCTTCATTTTTTTTTGAGAATGGTGCATGTTTTTTGGGGTCTGGACTAAGTTTGGTCCTTGTGTGCTCTAGGAATGCATATCTTTTGCTTAGAGTGTTTTTACCCTGTGAGTGCCAGTGAGTGGTGTTTGTGAGTGACAGAGATCCTTTCCCTCTGATTTTTGAGAATGGAAATTTATGCTCAATTTGCCACCTGTGGGGAAGGTGTGTGCAAGATTCAGTGAGTAAATATAGATTTACCCAAGCCCCGCCATGTACTAGTAAGTGTGTGTGTGAAAAAAAAAAATACTGCAATATTTTGGGCTCAATGGCTAGACTAGACTGAACCCAGTAGCAGGCAGCTCTAGCCTATATGCTACCTGGGAAAAATTAACAGGTGCAGCTAATTGCTGAGAAGCAGCTCACATATCCCACTGCTAGGGGAACAATTAGATGAAAAAAAACTGCAAATTATTTTAATACCTGTTCACAAAAAGCCAAGCAGAAAAACCCCACTGTAAAATGCAGGGGGGATTGCAAAAAAGAAAAAGCACCAATAAAAAACAACTATTCCACCACCTCTCAATGCATGAGGGGGGGTTGCTGGTATACAATTGCAATAAAAAAAGGCATACAGGGGTCCCCATAAATACAGTATGTTGGTACACCATGCTCCCTTAAAACCCCTTTTGTGACACTTACTCTTTACTATCGATTTGCGGGGTCCAGCATTTTCTGGGTGCCCCAACCACAAAACACAGACACCCTCCCTCCCCCAGCAGGGGTTGGGAAAGATAAAAAATAGGGACATCCCGGGAAAAAAATTTTGAAATATGCGGTATTATTTGGGGAAACCGGGGCCCCGGAACGAAAAGCCGAAAACTATGTGTATTTTTACACAAACCAATGGGGTAATAGTTTTAAATTTAACCCAGATGTGCCTCTGATTTTCCCCCAGAGCTAAAAAAAAATTTCCCCACAATCGTTAAAAATTTTTTTTTTAACGAAAATCGTTTTTTCCATTGAAATAAATTTTAATCAAAGGAACATTTTTTAAAAAAGTATTGGGGCCCTGTTTTTTCGAAATAAAACATCCCAAATATTTTGGGGTTGGGGGGAAATGTGCGACCCATTTTTCCCTCTTTTGCATATGGATCCCCAAAATATGTTTTTTAACAAATGCCGTAAGTATTGTTTTTTTTTTAATTTTTATTTTAGAACAATTCTTCTCAAATAGCCCCTTTAACATAAAAAAATACAGCTCGTGAGGGGCCTTTTGGGAAAAGATCCCATCCACAAAAGGGGCCCAAAATACAAATGCATGCAAATCTTGCTTTTTCATTCTAGTCATGGGACGGCATTTTTGGACATTTTTTAAACCAATTATTGGGCACCTGGGTTTTTTTAATTTTTTTTTTTTTTTGGAAATCCCCAAGGGAGCTGGATTAAACCCAAACCCTAGGATTGGTGGCTCATTTTCCTTTTATATGCAACTAATAGATATTTTTAATATAAGCTCTGTCATAGTGGAATGGTAATCTGATACCTTGGAAGGAAATAAGATGACTTTCCAGCTAAGAACAGGTTTCTGCTGCCAAATGAAGTACAATTGCTTTTCAGACAAATGTAAATGAAATCCCCTGCAGAGTGCAGCTTGAGAATAAAGCCGTGACCCATGGCCCTTTTTATCATGAATCCTGGCTTCTGTCCTCCACATTAATCGTGCTCACATTTCACATTTGCAAATGTTTTTCTTCTAGTTTTGTTGTTTAACGGAGAACATTGCTGAGCTCCCTCAGGTCTTAAGCATTGTGAGAAAAGCTTAGGAGCAGTGCTGATATTGGAAGATAGCCCCCGGGGAAAAAAATTTTGAGACCACAGCTTTACCTACCCAAAAAGATAAAAATCATTGCCCCCTTAGTTTTTCACAAAACCCAAAAACCCAGGGATTTTGGGCTTTTTCCCAAAAAGGGTTGGGCAGAAATGGAATGGAGAGCTGTCAGGTAATAGGGTGCCAAAAAACTTTAAACCAGGGGGGGAAAAACCCCCCCAATAATTTTATTTTTTCTTGTCCATATGGTTTAGATGCAAGATTAGGGCAGTAAACTAAGGGCGACATTTCCCAACACGCCAACGCCAGTTTTTTGGTCTATATTGCGGTAAAACTGCTTTTGACTCCATATTTTGGCTGTAAATGAACGGCCCACACCAAAACTAGGCGCATTATAAGCCGGGAAACCCACACATTGTAAGCACCTAAAAAAAGATGCTCTGTGGCCTTCATAACAAAATCCCTATTAAGGCCGTAAACACATCCCTTAAAAGTGGGAATGTGTTAGGCGCATTTCAATTTTAAAAAATAAAGTTTGGCCAAAACAAAAAAGTGTTTGGGGGCAAATTTTAGAAATTTTTTAAGGAAATGTTAGGCACATTTTAAAAAATGTGTTAAAGGGGAAATTTTTATATTTTGTAATGGAAACTATGCGCCTCCTTGCGCGATGTGCCTCGATAGGGGCATTACATTCCTTTAAGATTGCAATGTGCCGCGATTTGCCCCTAATCAGAAAACCCAAAACAAATTTATTTGGGAAGTATGTAATGCCCCCTTTGAGGCAACCCTGGAGCACGGAGGAACATAGTTTTAAAATTACAAGTATAAGAAAAGTGCCTAACATATACTTGTGAAAAGCCCAAACCCCCATATAAAATTGTAAAGAGTCCCACGCCCTCAATAGGGCATTTCTTTATGGAGGGGGGCACAGCTCAAAATTTTTTGGCGTTTTTGGTTTTCTATGCAAGGTATACCCGACGCCGAAATTTTTTATAGTGTCGGAAATTTCCGGCCCACTTTACACTTATTTAAAGCACCTAAAAAAATACCATTCTGAAAAAAAGTACTGGGCCCAAAGGATGTAAGCAACAATAGCAGTGAAAAAACTACCGTGAAAACTAATACATTTTAAAACACACACATTAAACTGGGTTTACATGTTGCATTTTTGTTGCACTTTTTACTGTATCAAAAATGTATTAAAAAAAATACATACAGCTTCAAAAAAATTAAAGTTGTTTTTCAATTCACCCCCCCCAATTTTTGGGAAAACAGGGATAATTTTTAGTTCATTAAAAAATTGAAAGCAATTTTTTTTGGCACTTTTTTTTAAAGCATCAAAAAAAACAATAGGCCCCTTTTTGAAAAAATCTTTTTTTCAGAATGGGAAAAAAACAAAAGTGCAACCCTTTATGGTCAAATTTTGGGTTTGTTCCGGAAAAAAGTTCCTTTAGGTTTTTGGATACAAACATATGTTGGAAAAAAAACCCCCGAAAATTTTAAGGGCTAAGGCTATTTTACACGGCTTAAAATTGGAAAATTTTAGTCCCTAAATTTGTGCGGGGGGTTTCGCAAATTAAAGGCTGGAAAAACGTCCCAAGTCATTACGGCAATCCACAGTTCTCATAGAGAACTATGGATTACGTCTCCTCTCCCTGCTCGGTGAATCCGTCGGGCGGGGAGATAATTGACATGTAAAAAATTAACAGCGGCGTATACGCGCCCCGGCCACACGGCGTAAATGCGGGGCGTAATTGCGCCCTGCATTTAAGCCGTGTGAACCTAGCCTTATGTTTAAAAACTGTCTAGCATTAAGACTGTCCATGTTGCCCATACCAACCAACTAGAGCTCAAAGCAACCAATTAGACCTCACAACAACCAATCAGAGGTCAGCTTTTATTTTTCCAGAGCTATATATGAAATGAAAGCTGAGCTCTGATTGGTTGCTATGGGCAACATAGACAGTGTTACTGCTAAACAGTTTTGATAAATAAGCCCCTGTGTGTGTATTAATTGGGAATACGTGTTGTACTACACATTGTGAACTGGAGTGCATATTTTTACCAATGCAGATTTCATACCCACATTGTATATAAACATTTGTGCCTGTCACTATCGGGAGCAAAAACAGATAAACCCCATGGAATCAAAGGGTGTTCTGTGGGCAAAACACACAGCTTTAGGCAAAAACACATGCAGGTGTAATTTGGGAAGGTGTAGCAATGTATGACTGTACAATTTTATAGTGTATATAACATGTACAGATATGGAGGGATATGTACATAATAGTATCTGTATATTCCTCTGTTATTGCTGTGTCATTGAGTAGTAAGGTAGGAGTTAACAAGTTTTGGAGTCAAAAGGGTTTTCTCAGTACAGACTTCCACAGGCATTTTGTGCTTTCTTTCTGGCTTACAGTTTCAAATCAAGGAGTGGGTCTCTCCTCCCAGTAGGTGTATCTTCTCTCACTGAGGAGTGCTGACATCATCATTCTGTGTGAGCAGTGAATGCGACAGGATGTCACAGCTCTGCAGATCTCCTGCAGTGGTCAGTTATCATGCCTGCAGAGCTGTCACTTCCCTCCCAGGCTCCAGTCCTTGTAATCAGAATACCTGCATTGGTGGAAACAGGTATACATACAGACTGAACTGATGAAACAAATGTGAGAAATGCAAACTGCTCAACCTCCTGCCTGAAAGAAGAGGGGGAGCAGAGTGTATAAGGGTGTGTTATATGAGTGGAGCAAGCAGAGTTTATAAGGCTGTGCTAAGTAGGTGGGGGAGCAGAATGTATAACGGAGCGTTATATGGGTGGGGGGAGCAGAGTGTATAACGCTGTTATATGGGTAGGGGAGCAGAGTATATAAGGCTATGTAAAATGGATGGGGGGAGCAGAGTACATAAGGGTGTGTTATATGTGTAGGAGGAGGGTAGTGTATAAGGCTGTGTTAAATAGGTGGGTGAGCAGAGTGTATAAGGGTGTGTTATATGGGTGTGTTATATCTGGCAGCTAAAGAGACTCATTAATTGCCCAGATCCTTCACATAGAGCTGTGACTGTGAGAGAAGTAGAGAAAGCTCAGGTAGCTTTTATTACACAGCCAATCACAGAACAGGGGCCATGTCCCTTCCAGGGGGCATGTCCTGACCATCATGAACTAAATATCAGGCAGCCAAATGGGGCGTGGCCCAACCTCAGGCTGCTGATTTAGCTCTAGACACACATTGATTAGCTAATAGCTGCTATATGAAATGATTTAGGTAATACAAACCAACTGCAAAAGTGCATATTTTTACTGCCCCCATAATTACAGTTATCATGTTTGTAGCAAGACAACTCCTTTAAGGTAGTAGAGGAAGACAGAGAATTTGGGAAGGCATCCATCAGTGAGCAGACAAGGGGAGGAGCACTGGATTTACACAGTAAAATAGTAGAGCCTGGCAGTTCTGAGTTGTGTATTCTAGCAGTTAGAAGTAGTGTTCCAGTAAAATAAAAAGGGAAATCCTACATATAAGAAAACGATAGCTAGGGCAGACGATGGCAGGACAACATCCCCATTCACAGATGTCCTACTGAAGAGAAACCATAAAGTGAACACCAGAGCAAGGGGAACTCCTGAGTAAGAGTGAGAGAACCTAGTGAAGACAGAGCTAAGTGTGTCCAGTGTCATCAGATGCCAGCACCTTGCGTAGCTGTACTGGGACTTGGTTGTCGACAGATGCCAGCACCTTGTACAGCTGGACTGGGATGGAACTTGTCTGTGGATCAACTTGAAGAAAGTGCATAGTATTGTGCTATAGTGACCTGTGCCTTGCTAAAAGAAAGTGTAACGTCCACAAGAATTCTTGCCATGAGTAAAAGCCTGAAGATTTCCCTGAAAAAATGCTGTCTGTTTAATTCACTCATCGGTGCACCATACCACCCACCATTACCACTTACTACTCTTAACATCCACACCAACCACTTGCAACGTGCACCATCTTACACATGTTTAGATACAGTTTTCTGAGCCAATTTCAGGAGTGGATTCAAGAGGAGCCACAAAAATAAAAAACGCCATACCTCTCTTTCCTGCTTTATCCACTTTGGCTTAAAAAACTGCATCAAAACAGTAAAGAAAAAGAAACTGTATGTGTAAATCTAGTCTTAACATTGTTGTCTCTGTTACGGGTGTCCCTGCGACCCCCGTGTTGGGTTGCAGGCACACCCACACCTCTGCAGCGTCCCCAGCTGCGGTCGGCGCCCGCAGCTCTGACAGCCGCTTACCTCACCACGCTCCTGCTCTCTTCCTGGCACGTGCGCTCCGGTACTCCAGGAAAATTTAAAGGGACAGCGCGCCGGTGATTGGTCTCACCGGGCGCTGACCCTATTTAAGCCCTGCCTCTTCCTTAGCACCTTACCGAATTGATAGGGCCCTGTGCCTAGAGAGGAAGCGTTCCCGTGCATCTTGTTTGTCTGCTGTGTACCGTACCTTCTGCCTCCATCCCTTGACCACGAACCAATGCCGCCTGTTCTGACCTTCTGCCTGTCCCCGACTACGAACCATCGCCGCCTGTCCTGACCTTCTGCCTGTCTCCGACTACGAGCCTGCTTCACGATTCTGTACCGCGCAACACCTCGGCTGCCTCCACAAGCAAGTCACGTCAGGGGTAGTGAGACTGTAACGGACAGTGGAAGTGGATCCTCTGGACCCCCACAACCGATGGTATCAGCCACGGCCAGGGAGCGGAGTCAAAGTAGGTCCGGTTTTCACCAGAGCCCGCCGCAAAGCATGACGGACTTGTTGCGGCGGGCTCTGGTGAAAACCGGACCTACTTTGACTCCGCTCCCTGGCGTGGCTGATACCATCGCTTGTGGTGGTCCAGAGGATCCACTTCCACTGTCCGTTACAGTCTCACTATGGATATTGGTAGAAGAGTAAAGAAATCAGGCGATACCTTTTAGAGGCTAACAGTATATTTGATGATAAGCTTTCGAGAGTACTAACTCTCTTCTTCAGACATGATATTATACTAGGAACTGAACATACATAGGCTTCAAATGATCTTAAAATAATAAAATGCAATATAAGCAGAGAAGTAATTTACAACAGGTCAATAACTTGTGGGGTGTGACAGGAGGATCATTAACTCTTGCTGTTATCTGATTGCTATCACACGTAGAGTGACATGAAGCAAGTGTGGATATTAAGCCCATATTGACAAGACTGAAATTTTTACATTAACTTATATTCCCATTTCTTCCTCTCCCTCTGCTTCTTAAAATGTACCATTAAAATCACAACCTGCAAATCTTCAATAGAATGGTTTTCTCTGGAAAAATATGCAGCCACTGGGAGATCAGTCCTGCTGTTATTGATAGTAAATTGGTACGAGTTCATGCACTGACTGAATCTCTGTCTTGTTTCCACCACATAGAGTCCTGTGCATACACATTATCAGGTACACTACATTTGAAGACCTGCAGGAAAATGTTCTCCTGATTCTGTGCACCTGCAGTAACTTCGGGACAGGTACATTGTCAGTGGTGTGGATGTGCCTGCAGGCCTTGAACCTGTTTTGCAGGCAGGGTGAGGAACCATTTTCAACTTCCACTCCAAACACACAAAACAATCTTTTATATACAGCCAGACTATACGATACAATCATATTTGCTCTGAGAAAGCAGACCTGGACAAGCACCTCCTGAATCTTAGGACGAAATTCCTCCGATTCCTGAAACCAGAAATGATGGACAACCAAACAAAAACGACGGCAGCCATCAACAGGTATAGTCTGTTCACATACAAAGAAACCAAGGATGAAGCCCAAGTGTCCCTAGCTGTCACCTACAATCCACAATTGAAGATCCTACGAAAGATTGCCAAGGAACTCCAACCTGTGCTACATAGGGACAAAAGGCTCAAAGAAATATTCACAGTCCCTTCTCTCCTATCTTTTTGGTGATTACCAAACCTGCGGCGTATTATTGTCCGGAGTGCCCTGAAAGCCCTAACAGAAAATGGCACCTCACCCTGCCTGCAGAACAGGTGCAAGACCTGCAGGCACATCCACACCGCTGACAGTGTACCTGTCCCAGAGTTACAGCAGGTGCAAAGAATTAGGGGGACATTTTCCTGCAGGCCTTTCAACATACTGTACCTGATTATGTGTGTGCGATCTCCCATCACAGGCCTCTATATGAGCGAAACAGGGCAGACACTCAGTGCATGAACTCGCACCAATTTACTATCACTAACAGCAGAAAAGATCTCACAGTTGCCGCACATTTCTCCAGAGAAGACCACTCTATTGAAGATTTACAGGTTGTGATTTTAAAGGGACATTTTAAGACGCAAAGGGAGAGGAGGAATGTGAATATAAGTTAATGCAAAAATTTCAAAATTTGCAATAAGGACTCAATATCCATGCTAGCTATGTGTGAACTGTGGAGGTCACAAATCACTACCTAATAGCAAACAGATAACAGCACAAGTTAATGATCCTCCTGTCACACCTCACAATTTTTGTTTATTATTTATTACTGTCTGTTTGTTTATTTCTTGACCTGTTGTAAATAATGTCATTACTTATATTGCATTTTGCTATTTTTAAAGATTTTAAGATCATTTGAAGATCCCTGTCTTTTGTGTATAAAAAGTCTGTGAATGTTCAGTTTCTTGTACTTCAGATATATTAAAAGTCCGTTAAACGTATACCGTAATGCCCGGATCCATATATATGGTCCCTCCTTGAACTTTTCACTGTTTCAGAAAATATTTACGGATCCAATCATATGATTATGCTTATTTATTTATCATTCCAAATACTTGCGTTTAAAATCCACAACAAATAAGGCAGTGATAATACAATGTAGTAGAAAATGGCAAGGTATACTTAAGTCCATTGAAGTCAGTCCATGACCTTCTCTGTGCATGCAATGGTTCTCAGTGAGATAGCAGGGAGACGCTGACGACCAGGCTAGTGAGACAGCTGCTACGTTTCGAAGGTGTAACCTTCTTTGTCAAGCATGCGTATAGGATCGTATGGGAGGTACTTATACCTAACCAAGTGAGTTGAAAACAAACATGTTACAAATTAACAAGACACATACAATCTTAAAACACAATCATTACACAGAAACGATCTTTCAAAGGAAGGCTTTGAAACTAATGTTTTCATTTAATCCTAATGGTGAGAGTGCTTGCATATTCCGTATCCAATAGGTTTCTCTTTGCAAAAGACGTCTTTTAACCATTTCTATGCTATAACTTGAACCTGTTCTAAAACGCACCAGCGCAATTCAGACACAGCATGTCCTGCTTCCATGAAATGTCGAGCTACCGTGGTCTCACCAAACTTTTTCTTGTTCTCAATCTCATCTTTAGTTTTTTGTTTAAATAACCGTATCGCTGAGCGATGCTCATTGATACGAATTCTGACTTGTCTACTAGTTTGCCCTATGTAGACCTTGCCACATGGGCATTTAATAAGGTAAATTACCTGAGAGGTATTACAAGTCGAGTAAATATTGATCTTAATATCATTACCTTTAGTTGGATGTTTAATGGTAGCACCTTTGATTATAGAAGAACAATTGGTGCAGTTCAGACACGCAAACGTGCCCTTTTTTTCCGTGTTAAGTCTTGTTTGTCTTTTACTGCGTTTTTTTTTACATCTGATGATGTAATAACATCACCTATAGTTCTACCTCGTTTAAACACACAGATTGGTGGATTTTTAAAGAGTGTTCCATATTGTGGGTCACTCTTGAGTACATGCCAGTGTTTAAGAATACTACGTTTGATCAGATTAGCATGGGTGTCATAGGTAGATGAAAACACTATCCTATCTACGTTAGTTTTCTTTTTTACTTTGAGTAATTCTGTGCGTTTTAACCCCTGAACCTCCATAGCTAGTTTGTTTAGCTCTTCTCCGTCGTAACCACGCTTATTAAATTTTTCTATCATACTTTTAGCACTCTCTGTGTAATATGTTTCATTGGAACAAATCCTCTTAGCACGAACCAATTGACCTTTCGGAATGCCTCTAAAGACTTGAGGATGATGATATGAGTGACGATGTAGTAAGTTATTCCTGTCTATTTCTTTAGTGTATACTGTAGTTTCTAATTACTGATTCACTTTCTTAACTTGTACATCAAGATACTGTACCTCACTAGGATGTTTCGTGAGTGTAAATTTAATCAAAGCATGTAATTATTAATATATTGGAGAAATAGTTCAAGTTCTGTCTCTGACCCCTTCCAAAGCAGGAAGACGTCGTCGACAAATCTCAGCCATAGAGCAATATTGGATTGAAAAGGAGATGACAATATATACTTATCCTCCAACATGGCTACAAACAAATTAGCAAAACTAGGTGCTACAGGAGACCCATCGAGGTCCCCTGTAGCTGGAGGTATATCTGATCACCAAATCTGAAAAAAAATTTGTTAAAACTATATCCAGCAAAGACATAAGGAAGTTGATAGACCTATTATCCAAAGAAGGATCTTCGCTCAATGTATCCCTCACTACTTCACGACCTTCAACATAAGGGATGTTGGTGTAGAGGGATTGAATGTCTAGAGTACATAATAGATTTACATCGGAGCAATCAACATTCATAATAGATCTCAGAAAGTGTCCTGTATCTAAAAGACATTGTGGTTTCTTTTTAACAGCAGGTTGTAAAAATGCATCAATATACCTCGTTAAAGGTTCAAGCAATGAGTTAATGCCGGAGACTATCGGTCTCCCAGGCGGGTTCTCAATAGACTTGTGCACTTTAGGTACAATGTAAAAGATAGGAATACGTGGCTGTACTTTAATTAGAGACTTTCTAGTACTATCAGTGATTATACCATCGGTGACAGCTTCTTCTAATACATCATTAATAGTTTTTTGAATTTCTTCTGTGGGATCTTTTTTTAAAGGTCTGTATACCTGTATGTCGCTAAGTTGTTTGTAGCCATGTTGGAGGATAAGTATTTATTATCATCTCCTTTGCTCTATGGCTGAGATTTGTCGACGACGTCTTCCTGCTTTGGAAGGGGTCAGAGACAGAACTTGAACTACTCAGCAATTAGAAACTACAGTATACACTAAAGAAATAGACAGGAATAACTTACTACATCGTCACTCATATCATCATCCTCAAGTCTTTAGAGGCATTCCGAAAGGTCAATTGGTTCGTTATAAGAGGATTTGTTCCAATGAAACATATTACACAGAGAGTGCTAAAAGTATGATAGAAAAATTTAACAAGCGTGGTTACGACGGAGAAGAGCTAAACAAACTAGCCATTGAGGTTCAGGGGTTAAAACGCACAGAATTACTCAAAGTAAAAAAGAAAACTAATGTAGATAGGATAGTGTTTTCATCTACCTATGATACCCATGCTAATCTGATCAAACGTAGTATTCTTAAACACTGGCATGTACTTAAGAGTGACCCACAATATGGAACACTCTTTAAAAATCCACCAATCTGTGTGTTTAAACGAGGTAGAACTATAGGTGATGTTATTACATCATCAGATGTAAAAAAACGCAGTAAAAGACAAACAAGACTTAATACCGAAAAAAAGGGCACGTTTGCGTGTCTGAACTGCACCAATTGTTCTTCTATAATCAAAGGCGCTACCATTAAACATCCAACTAAAGGTAATGATGTTAAGATCAATAGTTCTTCGACTTGTAACACCTCTCAGGTAATTTACCTTATTAAATGCCCGTGTGGCAAAGTCTACATAGGGCAAACTAGTAGACAGGTCAGAATTCGTATCAATGAGCATCGCTCAGCGATACGTTTATTTAAACAAAAAACGAAAGATGAGATTGAGAATAAGAAAAAGTTTGGTGAGACCACGGTAGCGCGACATTTTATGGAAGCAGGACACGCTGTGTCTGAATTGCGCTAGTGCGTTTTAGAACAGGTTCAAGGTGATAGCATAGAAATGGTTAAGAGACGTCTCTTGCAAAGAGAAACCTATTGGATACGGAACATGCAAGCTCTCTCACCATTAGGATTAAATGAAAACATTAGTTTCAAAGCCTTCCTTTGAAAGATCGTTTCTGTGTAATGATTGTGTTTTAAGATTGTATGTGTCTTGTTAATTTGTAACATGTTTTTTTTTTAACTTACTTGGTTAGGTATAAGTACCTCCCATACGATCCTATACGCATGCTTGACAAAGAAGGTTACACCTTCGAAACGTAGCAGCTGTCTCACTAGCCTGGTCGTCAGCGTCTCCCTGCTATCTCACTGAGAACCATTGCATGCACAGAGAAGGTCATGGACTGACTTCAATGGACTTAAGTATACCTTGCCATTTTCTACTACATTGTATTATCACTGCCTTATTTGTTGTGGATTTTAAACGCAAGTATTTGGAATTATAAATAAATAAGCATAATCATATGATTGGATCCTTAAATATTTTCTGAAACAGTTTCTTGTATAACATCATGTCTGACAAAGAGAGCTAGTACACCCGAAAGCTTACCCTCAAATATAGTAAGTTAACCTTAAGTTAAGTTAACTACTACAGACATTTTGCTAGGATATGCCATCAATTTGTAATGTTTGCTAGTAATTGCACTGATATCTGTATTAATTGCACTAAGTAGTATGATAAGTGTTCTCTATAATTTTTGTTGCCCTCTATTTCATGCCTGCATTCAGTTAATAGCTCTATACATGTCTGTAAAATGTGTATAGTCATGCTGCCTTGCAGAATTGTAATCAGCTGCAGTCACTCAGGAGCTAATGGCTGGAATCACCATGACAACATAAGGGTGGTATATAAGTCAGGTAAATTTAGTATTCTGGTTCACTCCCTGCTGGGAAGTCATTTTTTAAGGGGAGCTTATCTCTCTAATGGAGTCTTTCCAATTATGTGCCAATATCATCATCATCAGTTGTCAGAGATGCAATCCATCATGCCACCCTAACATAGGCTATGCTGCCACTGGGTTCAGGGCACAGCTTTAACCCATCAATCCACTGGCCGCATGGAAGAGGATCGAGAAAGAGGAGAAGCGAATATAGGAGGATTCAGCTGGGACTTTAGTGAGGAACACTATCCTGCATTAGTCTACTGAGTGGCTTGGACTGACTGTGAATGTTAACTTGAATGTAATCTACTGCCATATGTGTATGACATCTTTCCAGGTGAAGTAAAGGAGGCCTCTGCTGGCGTGATTTGAAAAGACTAACCCTTTGTGTCCTGCTTATTCTGCACTGAACACCAAGGGCACCCACTGCAGGCAATTAAGGGAGAGACCACCCGCAGAGTGTGCCCCAGGGGATTACTATCATCATCCTCAGTGCAGACCCCCTCCCATGACAAAAGTAACAGCCTCTTTCAAAAGGGCTACTTCTGCTTCCAGCCCTCTCCTCTGCCTCTCTCTGCCGCTGGTTCACCACAAATGTCTTATAGTTGTGGATCTTACCTCTGGGAACCACACCTATCTTCTAAACGAGCCCCAAAACCTCTTGATTTTGAATAGGAGTTCCAAGTTAAGCTGAGCGGCGATGCTCGTCTGTAATCAAAACTCCCACTCATTTCAAAGGGAAAGTCCCGACCGTCTCCCTGTATTCAGAATGGAGAGGTTTCGTGGCTCTTTTAGGAGATAGGTGTGGGTCCTAGCAATATTTTTGTGACATATAGTGCCGCCCCCCACAAGGTACCGCCCTAGGACCTGGACCACCGGCTTTATACTATAGACTGTACGGCTCCATATATATCAGAGACTGTACTGTAATACGTTTGTGTTTCTGGCTACAGTTGGAAATGCTGATATCTAGGGCCATTACAGATAATAAGTACATTTACATGCTTGGTCTGCTGCCAGCATTCTGCACCTAATAAATGCCTCCAATAAGTTTAATAGCAAAAACAGAAAATGTGAATGCAGCTGAAGAGCAGCGGAGTAGCATGACATTCAGTATTTTCGTCCACCATGGGATTAGTTGGGTGATCTACTCTCTAATTGTTCGTTTACATTCACACACAAAAGTGCCTTGGGGACCCAGGTGACAGCACTAATTATAGGAAATTAACTGCCTGGATGTGAAGAAGCTCCGGAGCGACTAAAAAATTCCTTAATAGTATTTAGAGTCGTGACTGGAGACCGTGAGGAATAAACATACAAAATCAGCAAAGATGCAACCATGAACTCCATGTACACAGGGAAGAAAAGGAAGAACGAAAAAGTAGAAAAACGAGAATGGAAATGATCTGTTTGGAAATGTAGAAAAATGTATATTTCTGCAACGAAGTGTTGAGTTTATTTATTTCCTGCAAACTGAAAGGAATAGAAGCCAATGCAACAAATCCAGGCCAGGGAAGAAATAACCAATAATGCTAAAGTATTAATACAGTCTCTTCAAGGCAGTCTAGCCAAAATATTAATGCAGTCCTTTCAAGGCAGTCTAGCCAAAACTGTCCAGAATCAGAATCTCTATAAAGTCTCCCACGTTTTCTGGCCTCTAGAAAGCACCTGGAACTGCCTTCATATTGCATTGGAATGCCCCCGGACATCTGGGCAACATCTGGGTCACACCTGTGAAACATCTAAAGCACATCTAGGGTACATGTGGATGACACCTGTGCATAATCCAGGGAAAACTGTGCAACATAAGGGGAATATCAGTGCAACATCTAGGGCACATAAAGGCAACATCTGAGCCAGTCTCTGCAATGTCTGGAGAAAAATATGCGGCACATCTGGGGAATATGTGTGCAACATCTGGGGCAAAATTAAAAAGAACAGAAGCCAGTGCAACAAATCCAGACTGAGGAAGAATTAACCAATGAAAGGTTAAAATATTAATACAGTCCCTTCAAGAGTAGTCCAGCCAAAGGCGTCCAGAACTAGAATCCCATTAAAGTCCATGGGGGAAACACTCTGCATCTGTTTTCTGACTTCTAGAAAGCACCTGCAGCCACCAAGTGCCTCCAAATTGTATAGGAACGCATCCCAAACATCTGGGCCACATCTAAGGAACAAAAGTATCTCAATAATTGCCCCACGCATATTCTATAGCGCCGCAGCAACCGACGTATGACAGAGTTTCCTCTGTTAATTTTAATCAACATGTATGTAAACAGTACATTACAGCATCAATTTTGTATGACAATCAAATATTTTGAGTTATATACTTTCATATTTTTTCATCTTAATGTAAATGTTCTAAAATAATAATAATAATAATAATAATAATAATAATAATAATAAAATAAGCCAATGAATCATGAGTCATGTGGCAATTTCATGTATTATTATTATTATTATTATTATTATGAATTTATAACTTTTATATGTGGATGAAAAGTATTAAAGTATATTACTAAAAATATTTGAATGTCTTGTGAAATTGATGTCATACTGTTTTCAGACATCTGGGGAACATTTCTGCAACATTTGGGGTAACATCTGCAAAATCTAGAGGAAAATATGGGGCACATCTGTGCAACATCTGTGGAACCTTAGGGAGTTAAAGGGGTTGTCTCACTACAAGGATTGCTTTTTATGTTAAAGACCTTGCAAAAAATAGGTCACTTTGCGGTATATGTCCATTAACAGTGTCCTACCTATTCTGAGATATCCCCTCTTGTATGGGTTGCATCAGCTCCTCAGGTCGCTATAGCTACAGACCTGGTGTCCTTAGTAGCCAGCAGTAGTCATGCCCCTAAATTAAAAAAAATTAAGCCGTGAAAGCAGGACTAAGATAAGTGGAATCGATGTAGTGAGACAACTCTTTTGAGGTTTGGAGTGAGGCTGGGTTCACCTGGTGTTTTTTTTATGCATATTTTGCAGCAGTATTCGTAAGCCAATACTAGGAGTGGAGTCTACAGAGAGAAAAAGTCAAATGAAAAGACTTCTTCTGTGCTTTGGATTACAAATACTAGTGCAAAATATCAAATAAAAAAACACTGTGTGAACCCAGTCTTAGGGTTGGACTAACCTTAACCTAACCCAGGGGTTCTCTAGATGTTGTCCAGAACTGAACAGAATAGAAGCCAGTGCAACAAATCCAGCCTGGGTGAAAAAATAGTGTAAAATGTAACAATAGAGTTTAAATACAGTATATTATAATACTAAAACTGCCTAATAAGAACTCTGTTATCCCGACCAGATGGTCCAGAAATCCTTAGAATTTGTAATCTGGTGACATATTAGTTCCATTCCCTATTGTAATATAATTTACTTTATAATACAGTACTGCTGGGTCTTTTGTGGGTCAGCCCCACTAGAAACTGTACGGTATATCTATAGGGCTCCTTACAGAACCAGTGAGTCCTGATCACTACATAATACCAATATCAATGGACACAGCAGCGAGCAGTTAGCTGGCCCAGTGCCTTTAGCAGTGAAACGTAATTTTTTAAAATGTATTTTGCTAGTAAAAAATTGGCCGTGCAGGATTCATAACAGAAATATATTTTCTGAGCCTGCAGAGGACTATCTGCCCCTCTCTGTATTAGTCACAAAAAGTGTATTCCCCCCAAACTATGTTATAGCATATTGTATATTGTAGAAAGAAAGAATAGTGGTATTTTGGTCTCATAGAATCTTCTCCAATTAGTAGGACAATGAGGTTGCCCTATTACCGGCTGCTGTGTACATATTTTTGATACAACAGTAATGTCCTCCCTCACATTTCCCTATGAGTACTCAGAATAATAGAGTAATTGTGTAATGGTAGAGTAATGGTGTGTCAAGCGCTAGTGAATTCTATGGTGTTTCTGTGCAGCAGAAGGGATTATATTACATTTTACAAGTCTATTCACACAAAGATTTAGATTTTTTTTTAAATGTATACACTTACAGCTACTAGCATGTAGATGTGACTGCAATGGAGGGGAGAACACCCAAGTGTATTACTCTGGGGAAGGGGGGATATCACCCCTTGTGGAAACCCCCTTTACTTACATCAAAACATGTTTATTATCCCTGTACTGTGACATCACTGTGTATTTTCCTGTACTGGGACATCACTGGTTTTTATCTTTACTGTGACATCACTGTGTATTATCCTGTACTGTGACACCTGTGTTATTCTGTACTGTACATCACTGTGTTTTTTATCCTGTATTGTGACATACTGTGGTTATTATCCTTACTGTTACATCCCTGTTTATTATCCTGTACTTGACATCACTGGGGTATTATCTGTACTGTGAAAATTACTGTGTTTTTATCCCTGTACTGTGACACTGTTTGTATTATCTGTACTGTGACATCATGGTGTTATTTATCCGTATGTGACATCACTGTGTATTTACCCCGTACTGTGACATCACTGTGTTATATTAATCTGTACTGTGACATCACGTGGGTTTATTATCTGTACTGTGATATCACTGTAGTATTATCCCCGTACTGTGACATCACTGTGTTATTATCCTACTGTGACATCACCGGTGTATTATCCTGTACTGGGACATCACTGTGCATTATATCTGTAATGTGACATCAATGTGTTTTTTATCTGTACTGTGACATCACTGTGTGTATTATCCCTGTACTGTGCCATACCTGTGTTTTACCTGTACTGTGACGTCGCCGTGTGTATTATCCTGTACTGTGACATCGCTGTGTGTATTATCCCCGACTGTGACATCACCTGTGTTATTATCCTGTATGTGACATCACTTTTGTGTATTATCCCCGTACTGTGGGCATCATGTGATATTATCCCCGTACTGTACATCACTGGTTATTATCCCCGTACGTGATATCACTTTGTATTATCCCCGACTGTGACATCACCTGTGTATATTTTTCTGTACTGTGACATCACTGGTGTATTAAACTGTACTGTGACATCACTGTGTTATTATCCTGTATTTTGACATCACTGTGTTAAAATTATCCCCGTAATGTGACATCACTGTGTTATTATCTGTACGTGACATCACTGGTGTATTATCCCCGTACTGTGAATCACATTGTATATTATCCCTGTTTCTGTGACATCACTTTGGGTATTATCTGTACTGTGACATCAGTGTGATTATCCCGTACTGTGACATCACTGTGTGTATTATCTGTACTGTGAAAATCACGGTGTATTACTCGTACTGTACATCACTGTGTGTATTTTACTTTCTGTGACATCATGTGTGTATTTTACCCTGTACTGTGACAACACTTTTTTATTATCCCTGACTGTGACATCACGTGTGTATTATCCCCGTACGTGACATCACTGTGTGTTATTATCCCCGACTGTGACATCACGTGTGTATTATCCTTTTACTGTGATATCACTGTGTTTATTTCCGTACTGTGATACACTGTGTTATTATTGTACTGTGACTTTCACTGTGGGGATTATCCCCGTACTGTGACATCACTGTGTGTATTATCCTGACTGTGACATCACTGTGTGTATTATCCTGTACTGGGACATCACTGTGTGTATTATCCTTTTACTGTGGGAAACACTGTGTTATTATCAGTACGTGACATCCTGTTGTATTACCCCTTACTGTGACTCACTGTGTATTTCCTGTACTGTGACATCACTGTGTGTATTATCCCCGTACTGTGACATCACTGTGTGTATTATCTTACTGGGAAAATCACTGTGTTATTATCCTGTACTGTGACATCACTGTGTGATTATCTGTACTGTGACATCACTGTGTGTATTATCCCTGCTGTGACATACCGTGTGTATTATCCCGTACTGTGACATCACTGTGTGTATTATCCCTGTACTGGGAACAACCCGTGTGTATTATCTGTACTGTGCATCACTGTGTGTTTATCCCTGTACTGTGAAATACTGTGTTGTATTATTGTACTGTGACATAACTGTGTGTATTATCTGTACTGGGACATTTACTGTGTGTATTATCCGTACTGGACATCACTGTGTGTATTATCTGTACTGTGACATCCCCTGTGTGTATTATCTGTACTGTGACATCACTGTGTATAATCTGTACTGTGACATCACTGTATATTATCCCTGTACTGTGACATCACTGTGTGTATTATCCTTGTACTGTGACATCACTGTGTATTATCTCTGTACTGTGACATTACTGTGTGTATTATATGTACTGTGATATCACTGTGTATATTATCCCTGTACTGTGACATCACTGTCTGTATTATCTGTGCTGTGACATCACTGTGTGTATTATCCTGTAATGTGACATTACTGTGTATTATCCCTGTACTGTGACATCAGGAGGGCAGTGAAGAGGCGCTAAGAAGCTATAGGGAAAAAAATAAAGTATGTAAAATAAAGATAAAGGAAGCAAAGCTGGAGACGGAAAGACATATTGCTATAGAAAGTAAAACTAACCCCCAAAATATTTTTTAACTATATAAATAGTAAAAAGATTAAAACAGAAAATGTTGGCCCTTTGAAAAATACTGAGGAGAGACAGTAGAGGGCGATGAGAAAAAAGCAAACTATTTAAACACTTTTTTCCACTGTATTTACCGAGGAGGATGAGCTTCCTGTTGAACAGAGGGGTGAGGTAAACTCCAACTTAAAAGTTTCTTGTCTAACCCAGGAAAAAAGTGCAGCTCCGTCTTAGGGAAGATTAAAATAGACAAATCCCAGGTCCAGATGGCATACACCACTGTCCTAAAGGAGTTAAGTGATGTTCATAGATAGGCCCCTATTCTTAATATTATGGACTGTCTAATAACGGGGTTATGTCCCAAAGGATTGGGCATAGAAATGTGGTGCCAATATTAAAAAAGGGGTCAAAAAGTGATCCAGGAAACTATGGCCCGGAAAATTTAATCTTTTGTGGGAAAAAATTTTTAAAAGGTTTTTCAGGATGCATCCTGGATTCTCAAACTGAAAAAAAAATTATAAGGTTTCCACAGGGGGTTTTATGACGGATCGGTCCTGTCCAGACTAATCTCATCAGTTTTTTATGAGGAAGTCAGTCTAGACTGGATGGGGAGGACGGTGTATTTTTCTAGATTTTTTTAAAGCATTTGATGGGGGCACAAAAAGGTTGGTAAGTAAAGGAGAATGCGGGGACTGGGGAAAAATGTGTGCAAGTGGGTAAGAAAAAATGGCTCAGAGATATAAAAAAAAGGGGTTAATTAACGGTAAATACTCAGACTGGATCTGTTACTAAAGGGGGTACAAGGGGTCATATTGGGCACTATCCTTTTTTTTAACATTTTCATTTTTGATTAATTGGGATTACACAGTAGATTTCGATTTTGGAGATGATACTAAGCTCTTTAAAGTAATCAACTTTTAGAGGAAAAATTGTTATTAAAAAGGGGTCTGGAAAAGTTGGAGGTGGGCAGAGAAGTGGCAATGGGTTTAAAATCAGATAAATGCAAGGGTTATGCAATGGGGGGGAAAAAAATCAATTACATGACTACATTTTAAAGAAAACCGTCACATGGTTATGCCCCCCTTGCTGGGAAGAACAAGCTAGTGTCAGCCCTGCTGTTTCCAGTGCTGTGTCCCTTATTTGAAGATCTGTGTTTTTTTGTATTTAATGCTCAAATCTGCGTTTTCAGCAGTAGAGTCTTTTTTGAAGGTCCTTCAGTCAGTTTTTTTTTCAAACCCCGCCCCCCTGGGGCTAGCCCCCCCCACCCAAGACAAACCTATTACTTTGAATAGGGAGAAAAGTGAAAAAATTCGTGGGCAGGGCTAGCCTTTTTGGGGGGGCGGGGTTAACCCTGCTCAGAATAAAATTTGAGGGGTAAAGTTCAAAAGCGCATTTACAGAATAAGGGCACAGGGGGAACAGCAGGTTGACACTAGCTTTTTTCTGTCCCCAGCAAGGGGGGGATTTAAACCCGTGACAGGTTCCCTTTTTTAAAAGGAAAAATGCTGGGTAAAAGTGACCCTGGGGATGGACTTTTGGGAAAACCTAGTGGACAGTAAAAATTTGTTAGCAGCCAGTGTAGAAGCAGCTCTTTTGGCTAATGGATCATGGGGGTATTAAAAGGGGCATAAGGCACATGATAGAACATCATTTCCCTTTTTTTCAAGTCAGGTTAGCCCACATTATTTTTTGTGTTTACGTTTTGGGACCCGTGCACAGGAAAGCATTGTAGAGCTTGAAAAAGATACAAAGGCGGGAAAAAAATAATAAAAAGGGTGGGTGGAAAACATAACAGAAAGATTTGCAAGATTAGGGTTTTTTTTAGTTTAGAGAAAAGACGGTTCGGGGGGACATAAAAATATGTTTAAATACATCAAAGGTCAATATAGGATTCTCCCCGTTTATTTAAACCCGGACTGTATCTGAACAAGGGGGCATCCTCCACCTGAGGAACGAAAGTTTCTACATAAACATAGAAAGGGATTCTTTACTGTAAGAGCAGTGAGACTGTGGAACTCTCTGCCAGAGGAACTTGTCATGGTGAATTCAATAACAGAGTTCAAAAAGGGTTTGAATTTCTGGAGCGTAATAATATAACAAGTTATAGTGTCAAGGATTCTGGAGAGGGGTCATTGATCCAGGGATTTTTCCAATTGCCAGATTGGAGTCGGGAAGGAATTTTTCCTAAATGATGGACATGGCTCTACCTCATTGGGGTTTTTGCCTTCCTTGGACACACCTTAGAATATCAGGCTGAACTGGATGACGTCTTGTCTTTTTCGGCCTTACAATCTATGAAACTATGAATCTGTGTACCATCCTGTACTGGGACATCACTGTGTGTATTATCTCTGTGCTGTGACATCACTGTGTATATTATCTGTACTGTGACATCACTGTGTATATTATCTGTACTGTGACATCACTGTGTGTATTATCTGTACTGTGACATCACTGTGTATATTATCTGTACTGTGACATCACTGTGTATTATCTGTACTGTGACATCACTGTGTATCATCCTGTACTGTGACATCACTGTGTATTGTTTCCTGTACTGTGACATCACTGTGTGTATTATCCTGTACTGTGACATCACTGTGTGTATTATCTCTGTACTGTGACATCACTGTGTATATTATCCTGTACTGTGACATCACTGTGTGTATTATCTCTGTACTGTGACATCACTGTGTATATTATCTGTACTGTGACATCACTGTGTGTATTATCTCTGTACTGTGACATCACTGTGTGTATTATCTGTACTGTGACATCACTGTGTGTATTATCCCTGTACTGTGACATCACTGTGTATATTATCTCTGTACTGTGACATCACTGTGTGTATTATCCCTGTACTGTGACATCACTGTGTATATTATCTCTGTACTGTGACATCACTGTGTGTATTATCCCTGTACTGTGACATCACTGTGTGTATTCCTGTATGTGGCATCACTGTGTATTATCTCTGTACTGTGTCATCACTGTGTATTATCCCTGTACTGTGACATCATGCATTGTGTTCCTTATTTAAAATGCAAATATTTCAATGTCAACATTAAGGCCATTTGGTACCTGAGTATTTAAATTAAAAATCCATTTTGTTTCTATCCTAGCATCTTTTCCAATAAGATCCCCTTTCCTCCATCCTAATTTAACTTGTTCATTCCAAAAAATTTTACATTTTTTAGGATTTCTCATGCAGGTGACAAAATTTTTAGTAATGGAACTACTTGAACGTTTTGAAATTAAAGACAATTACTGTAAAACAAATAGAAAATATATGCGTAATACCCATGTGACAAATTATATAGGGGGGGAAAAAACGTCCATTTTGTTTTTGGAGAACATTTTTTCATTCAGAGGGGTATTTTGGACCCCCACTATCCAACTTTTTGTCCCTGCATGGAAAAACCCAAAAAATGTAAATTTTTTTGGAATTGAACAAGTTAAATTGGATGGGGGAAAAGGGGATTTTATTGGTAAGTGTTGGATAGAAAAAAAATGGTTTTTTAAAATTTAAAATATCGGCCCCAAAGGGCCTTAAGTTGACTTTTAATTTTTTTTGCTTTTTAAAAAGGGAAACCAAAATTTTCAGATTCTTGCTATATGTTTTTTGGATTTATTGGGGATTATCATATTTTTTATTGTTCTTTTGGGATTATTTTTTTTAAAGGGTTTATAAATGCTATGAAATTTCAAAAAAAAAAATTTTAATTTTTTTGAAAATAAAGAAAAAAGTTTTTTATATTTAATCTAATCGTTTTATTAAACTGACGAAAAAAGGGATGGTAGTTAATGCAGCTTGGCAATTTCCCAATCAGCCCAAAAAGGAACCCTGTTTTTTTTTAAAAAGGTTGGTATTTTATATGGAAAAGCCTCTGGTCTGGGTTGCGCCCTTAGTTGCCAGTTAGTTTTTGTTTTGGGAAAAATTTAGGTCCCGGGCCGGGGCTTGGGTTTAATTTGAACACGAAGTTCCATCCTTACTTTGTCAAAAAAGTGGATCCTGGGGATATAATACATGGTCATTTTTATGAAAACTTTTTTGGTACGTTGCAAGATTTTTGTAATTTTGTGTT
This sequence comes from Phyllomedusa bahiana, assembly GCA_025379985.1. Classification (NCBI taxonomy): domain Eukaryota; kingdom Metazoa; phylum Chordata; class Amphibia; order Anura; family Hylidae; genus Phyllomedusa; species Phyllomedusa bahiana. Next base: position 63,802 of record JAODAL010008855.1, on the reverse strand, counting down.
TTTAGGTATTTTTATAATGACCTTTATTTGTGGAACGGAGTTTATTAGGTGAAGGCTGATTGTGGAAACCCACTGGATCGGTTTTTCACCATTGTTCAATCAAATGTTGTTGAGTATTTATTTTCTGGAAAGTTGAAATTTTTAGTTGGGGACAAAAAGTGTGTGTCTTTTTTTTTTCAAATTTAAAATTGGGTTTTAATTTTTAAGTTTGGGAAATGGCAGGTAACCCCTTGCATTTTTTCGCAGTCTCTCTTTTTTTGGGCGCTTTGTTTTTAATATTTTTACTAATTGATTCGGGGAATCTCTGCATAAGATTTATAGAGCCGATATTAGCTGCCCTTTATGTTTTATGCAGGACGAAAAAGTCGGATATCAATTTTAAAATTTTTTTTTAAAAGAAAAAGAGGGTTTTGAAAAAAGGTTTATAATTGGAGTAGGGAAAAAAATTGCGTCAATTTGAAAAACTTTTATCATAGAATGGGACTTTGGAAAATGATCCGGGAGAGATTTTAAGCCCAAATTTGTTGTCCCTAGGGGTTAAAAGTTCATAAAATAAAGGCGGGGGATTTTGGTAACACTTTTGATATGCAGGAGTGGGATAATTGTTTCATTGTTTTCGTCAAACATACAATTTATAAAAAAAAAAGAAAGATAAACAATTTAACAAAAATAAAAAATTTACTTAACTTTTTGAAAAATTGAAAGATTTAAAGGCCAAAAAGAAATAGAAATCTTAATAATAGTTCAAATCACAAAAAACAAAAAGGAAGGAAATTTGAAAAAAAATTAAAACTTTAGCGAGAAATATTCCTTTTGTAGGGAAAATGTTCAAGGGGAAAATAAAAATACTCAATTAATCTATCGATTTTGAGACACTAGATGAATATATAGAGTCTTTAAATCCTTCACAATAAAATTTCCTAAACCCTTTGCCCTCGGGGAAACCCTTTTGAATTTAGGGAAACTATAGTCCACTACTCAAAAATTAGGGTCAAAAAAAAACAAAGGAATTTAAAACAAAATGTTAAGCAGATTTTTCAATTTAAAAACCTAAGAAATTTTTAAATAACCCATTAAAACTAGTTTTACTGGTTTATTTCAAAAGAGAGGAATTTAAAAAGCAATTTTGGGGTTTGGAAAAGTATTTGATGATTCAATAACTTATCTGGGGTAAAAGAACAAACAAAGGAAAAATTTCTCGATATATCAAAATATTAACAATGTGAAAAAAGGACAAACAATAAACAGTAAAGGGGATCAAACAAAAAAGGAAAATAAAGGTAACCCGGGGAAAAAGTGAAAGGATTTTTAAACGGAAAATTATTTTAAAATCAGGATTTTTTCGGTAGGCAAAAATGAAGAGGGGACAAGGGGAGAAACTCCCCAAAAAAAAAAAATTAAAGAATGAAAAAGGCTTATAAAAAAAGCCAGTGCCCCAAAAATTTTTAAATCTTAGTTCTTTGTATTAAGGAGGAAAAAAATCTCCACAAAAAGGGACAAAAATTTGCCCCATCATCTAATTTTAATTTTTTTGACGCCTAATGGGGTGAAAAGTTTTTGCCAAATTTTGGGTTTTTAAATTTTTTTTTTCTAAAAAAAAGTGACAAAGGATTAATAAAAAAAACATTTTAAAAATTAAAGTGTAAAATGCAATAAAAAAATACGAGGGTGTGAAAATGAACCATATAAAATACCTTTTTAAAACCAAAATGAAATTTAATCCCCTTTAAAAAGAAAATCGGAAGTTTAATCTTTTCAAATTTCAGTGATTAGGGTTTGAGAAAAAAAAAATTTTGCAAAATTCCCCCAATTAAAAATACCGTAAGGGTAACTTGACTAAAAATGAAAAAAAAAGCTTATTAAAATAAAAAAATAATAATATACGTACGACCAGGAAAGGGGGAACATGGATATTATTCAGCCATCATATGTAAAAAAAGGGAATCGGTTTTTTTTTGATCCACAAACTACAAAAAATTATCAACTGCCCCAAACAACGTATCTTTAGGGTTTTAAAAAAAATTGAGTCTTATGGGTTTTTAAAAAAAAATATTAACAAAAAGGGAAATTTTAATTTATATATAATAAAAAACCAAATCTCTGCATTTTTCTTCGCCCAAGACCCTAAAAATCAATTAAAACCCCCCAGGGGAAGACCCCTAATATCGGTTTAATTTTTATCACTAATCTATCAAATAGGGGGATGTCCTCTCTACGTTGAAAATTCCTGAAATTTTTGGGGGACAACTCACATTCTTAATAATCAAAAAAATCAAAAATTTAAGGATGACTACTTTTTTGTTACTTTGAAATAACCCAAATTTTTTTTAAAAACTGAAAAGGTTGTCAAAAGATTAAAATTTTTTGAAAAGGGATAATTAAAATTGCAACAAATAATTATTTGGGACTGTGCACATTTTTTTAGAACATAATTACTTTTTATTTGGTAAATTTTATTTACAAAAATGGGGGGACCCCCCTGGGACCAAATTCGCCCGGGTTAGCCAATTCTATGTGGGCGGTTGGGAGGAGTCTATGATCTATCCAGAAGGTAAAAAGGAAAAATAACTTGGAAAAGATTCATGACGATGTTTTGATATGGAAGATATTTTTAAATTTTTTAAATATTTTTAAAAAGAAATAACAAAAATAACTTTTTCCTTACATTTTAATTGAATTAGTAAAAAGGCAGTACATTTTTTGGATATTTCAATTTTTATTGACCAAAATTTTTACAAACTAAGGTATCGGAAAAAGACGATACTAAAGTTTTAAACCTACATAGTGCCATTTTTCAGATGGCTCCCCCCCCAAAAATAGCAAAGGGAATTTTTGAAATTAAACGGGGAAAGTACAAAAACGAGGGCTAAAGAGGAAAGAAGAGACAAAATTTTGTCCCCTTTTTAAGTAGAGGAAAAATAAAGAGGGTTTGAAGCAATAAGGAAAAAAATAAAGAAGACCGCAAAAAGTACTTTTAAATAAAAAAAAATAGCAATAATAGGAAATATAAAAAAACTATAAGGAGGGAAATAATAGAACAACAAATAGCCAAAACCCCCTTTATAAACCCGTTTTGATCATCAAATTTTTTTAAAAAATAAATTTTAAAAAAATTGGTTTTTTTAAAAACAGGACAAAATTTTGGGGAATTTTTTCAAAGAATTCCCAGATTTTTTTTAAGAAACAAGGGAAATTTTGGTAATTTTATAGCCCCGGTTAAAAATATAGTCAAACTTATTAAAAAACACCGGCAAAAATGGTATTTAACGGGTTCCTGGGTTTGGAAAATAAACATTAAAAAGGTCCTTTTTTTTCATGTGGACTTTTTTTTGCCCACGTTTTCCGCAATTAAAAAATAAAAAATTTAAAATTTTTGTAAAGAAAATACTTTTGAACGTTTTGAAAAAAAAGACTTTTTCATGTCAAACCAAAAATGTAATTATGCAAAATCCCATGTGACAAATGTATATAGGGGAAAAATCCATTTTATGTTTCTTTTAGAGAACATTTTAAACATTCAGAGAGGGTATTTTGGGCACCATTCCAGACATTTTTGTTTACCCGCATAGAAATCCCTAAAAAATTAAAATTTTTTGGAATTTTTAACAAATTTTTAAATTGGGTGGGGGAAAAAAGGAAATTGGAAGATTCTAGGTTTGAAACCAAAAAAATTTAAAATACCCGGTCCCCCAAAGGCCTTAATGTTGACTGAAAAAATTGCATTTTAAAAAAGGAACACAATGCTGATGGACTTTTATTATTTTTAAGGGTTTATTTAGGGATTTTCACTATTATTATTATTGTATCTTTTGGGGTTTATTATTTTAAGGATATATAATGCTAGGGAATCAGCAAAAAAAAATTTTAAAATTTTGAAATAAAATTAAAAATTTTTTTTAATTTTCATCTAATGTTTCATCTAAACTGACAGAAAAAAAGGGATGTATTAATGCTAGCTTGGGAATTCCAATGCAGCCCCGATGAAGGAAGCCGTATTTCTTCCCAAACCGTTGGTAATTTTATATTTACAAGCCTTGTAGTCTAGGTGCGTCACCTTTTGTTGCCAGTTAGTTTTTACGTGTTTGGGTATCTGACGCTGCCGGCCGGAGCGTTGGTTTTAATTTTAACACGAAGTTCCTTTTTACTTTTTCAGAAAGTGGGATCCTGTGGATAATCGATCGGTGCATTTATGGAAGAGTTTTAGGTACGTTGCAAAAGTTTTTGTAATTTTGGGCTTTATGGTTTTTTATAATGACCTTTTGTTGTGAATCGGAGTTGATTTGGGGGAAAAAGCGATTGTGGACTAACCCTGATCAGGTGTCCCTTGCTTCAATCAAAATGATTGTTGAGCATTTTTTTTCTGGAAATTGTACATTTGGGGGACAATAGAAGAGTTAGGCTGGGGTCATTTGTTTTTTTTTTATAATCCAATCATCTTTTAAATTTTTAAAACCCCCCCCCTGAGTTCGGTTGAGTCCAAAATCCAAAGTTCTTTTGTCCCTTTCAAATGGACCAGACTCTTTTCCCCCCCCCCCCTGAAAACCCCCCCCCAACCTATCTAACCCCTTTTTTTTTTAAATAATTTTTTTTTTTTTTTTTTTTTTTTTTTTTTCTTCCCTCATACCTGAGTTCTGATTTAATTTTAGTCCGATTCTAAGTTCTTTGTCATGACTGCAAAGAACCCGACCTTTCCCCCCACAACCCCACCGAACCTAAATATTTACCCACGCCCCATATTTTACTATTGTATTTTATACCTCTCACCTTTTTTTTTTTTCTATATTTTACTTCCTAAATTTTAAAAACTTTTTAACTTTTACTATTTTAAGCCATTTCCCCCGCCCCCCCACCCTCCACCTTGTTAAATAATACAGCCCCCTTTTTACAAAACACCCCCCTATGTTGGTGCTTCAACCTGTCTTACCCTTCACCATCAGAAGGCCCTGGTTCGATGTCTGTAAGCCCTTTCACCGTCCTATCCAGAAAAACAAAACAAAAATCTACGTGGAAGCATTAGCCCATCACCAGGATGGCGGAGGTCAAGAGATCAGGGAACCTCAAAGGACAATCCCCTCCATAGGGTTGATGCCCCCTCAGCCCCCAATCTCCCAAACTCCATAGAACGAACCTTCACCAGATCATCCAAGATGTGCCTAACCACCGTTACCTCGGGAAGAATTTTCTGACGCGTCGCGACTAAACACCGTGCACACCAAGTGTGATACCTAACCACTGAACTAACTACAAATAAAGTGCACGGGTCCCTACCACCAGGGTTTTTGAATGTTCCATAAACCCACTCCGCGTAGGAGAGGTTTGCCAAACCTGGCCAACCAATGGAAGCGCCCACCCTTTTATACACCTCTACATTGTAGGGGCAATGGAGGAGGAAGTGCTCCATGCTTTCCAGCATGCTACCACACTCCTCCCGAGGGCAAATTCTGTCCTCGGAGTTTAGGAACTTCACATTGTCCCTCACATGCAGCTTACCATGGAAGCAACGCCAGGTCGTATCCCAAACTTTCTGCGGGATCCTAAGTGAATTTAATAAACGTAACCCTACCCTCAGATCCCGACCTGGGCAATCCTTGAGGGCCAATGGTTTCTGAAAGTGAGTAGACAACACCCTTTCATCCAGGGATTTCCTGGCTAGGACCATTATCTCCGTCACCCCCAGACCCCACCGGCGGATGGTCTTCAGAGTCAGTGCAACGTAAGCCGGGAAGTATTGTCCTGACACACGGAAGATCCTCACACGACCTCCTGACTCCCATTCCTGGAAGTGGAACTGAAACCACTCCCAACAGGAGGCTACCCACGGAGGAGAGCCCTCGTCCCAAAGGGGGGCTATGTTGATCTTAATAAAGGTGTTGGTTAAAAACACCACGGGGTTAACCATACCTAACCCCCCTAGTCTCCTCGTACGGTATGTCACCTCCCTTTTGATCAGGTTAAGTCTGCTCCCCCATAACATCTGGAAAAACAGACTATAGATCCGTGCCCAGAAAAACCCTTGCAAAATGCACACACTGCCCAAATAGATAAATAACGGGAGCAGGAAAGTTTTGATCAAGTCCACCCTCTCTCTAAGGGTTAAAGACCACCCTTTCCACTGGTCCACTTTCCGAGCGGCATTGTTTAGCCTGTCCTCCCAGTTTTTCCTTGGGTAATCACCCTGGCCGAATTCAATGCCTAAAACCTTAATTGTCGCCTGGGGCACAGGGAAGGTGTCCAGAAGACCAAAAGTTGGTTCCTCTGCTCCCAGCCAAAGGCTTTCGCACTTTTCCCGATTAATCATGGACCCGGATGCCTCCGAGTAACTTTCAACTTCCGACATCACCCAATCCGCCTCTCCCGAGGAAGAGACAAACAGAGTCACGTCGTCTGCATAAGCTACGACCTTCAAGGGGGTCGCCGAGGCCCGCAGGCCCATCCTCACCCCTGCCAACGGTCCACGATCTAGTCTTCGGAGGAAGGGGTCGATCGCAAACACATATAGCAAGGGGCTCAGAGGACAGCCCTGACGCACCCCGGACCCGACCTCGAAAGGCCGACCAATCCAACCGTTTACAAGTGGAAAGCTCTCAGCCCCTCTGTATAATGTCTTTAACCAATTTACAAACCCCCCTGGCAGACCATATCTCAAGAGAGTGGACCAGAGGTACTCATGGTTGACTCGATCAAAGGCTTTTGCCTGGTCCAGGGACAGTATGAACCCCTTCCAATGACCAGCCCTGCCCCGCTCCACAGCCTCCCTGACACCAAGGACCGCACTAACCGTGCTACGACCCGGAACGGAACAGTGCTGGGTCGAAGAATGGAGCGAAGAGGCAAATTTTATCAGCCTATTGAAAAGCACTTTTGCCAGGATCTTCCTGTCCACATTGAGGAGCGCTATGGGACGCCAGTTCTCAATGCGAGACGGATCCTTACCCTTTGACAAGATGATCAAAGCTGATCTCCTCATTGACCTGGGAAGAGCACCGGAGGATAAGCACTCATTTATGACCTCGGTCAATAGGGGAACTAAAGCGTCCTTAAAGATCTTATAAAACTCAGATGTTAGACCATCTGGACCAGGGGTCTTCTTGAGAGCTAAGCCGTCAATAGCCCCTTCTACTTCCTCCTCTCTGATCATACTTGTCAAATCCTCAAAAGGGAGGTCTACTCCTGGCTCAGGAATGCTTTCAGCCAGAAAAGCCGAACATCTGTCTCGATTTAACTCCTTCTTGCTCAAAAGATGAGAGTAGAATGACCTAACGATTTCCAAGATGTCTGAACTGGACTTCCTCAGAGATCCTGTACTATCCTTTAGGCCCGTTACTATTTTACTACCAACCGACATCCTACAGTTCCTGTAAGGGTCGGGGGAGCGGTACCTGCCGAAGTCCCTCTCAAAAACTAAGGATGCGTGTCTGTCATACTGACATCCCTTAAGCAAGGTTTTTACCCTGGAAACCTCATCCCGGTCACCTCCAATCGAGACTAAATGTTTGGGTTTTCTCCTCAGGCTCTGGTACAGGCGATACCTGTTCAAGCTTCTGAGGTTAGAGGTTTCTGGCGGAAGAACCCCCGCTGCCCTTTTTCTTAAATATTTCCCACCACTCTGACTTACTATTGCATAAGCCCAGTAAAGGAATCTGACTCTGCAGGAAATCCTCAAAAGATTGTCTAATCTCCGTCTCTTCCAGGAGTGACGAATTAAGCTTCCAATAACCTCTACCCATGCGGGGAGTTTCTGCAACATTCAAAGAAAACAAAATCATACAGTGGTCGGAGAACTCTACCTCCACCACCAATAAGGGTGATGAGACAGCGTCCTCCTTTAAATAAAACCTATCTATCCTGGACCTAATCTCACTACTTCTATAATAGATGAACCCTCTGTGGTCTGGGGTGTGCCTGATGTGGACATCCTCCAGACGAGCCTCACTAACTATTCTATTCAGTGCGACGCCATCATGAGCCACACCTCTGGCACTTCCCCGATCCTGAGATCTCGTGACGGTATTGAAATCTCCGCCAAAGATGACTTGCCGGCTCGTAAAAAGAAAAGGCTTAACCCTCATAAAGAGACATTTCCTATCCCAGGCACTCTGGGGGGCATAGATGTTTATGAGCCTGAGCTCCTGTCCCTTCATGAGGACATCTAGGATCAGACATCTCCCCATTTCGAGCTCAATCACCCTCCTGCATTCAACCGCGGCAGAAAAAAGAACTGCCACTCCGGAATATGGCTCGGCCGCAAGAGACCAGTAAGAAGGCCCTGCTCGCCATTCCCTCCTTGCCTTCCTCATGTCCGCCTGATCCGTCAATCTGGTCTCTTGCAAGAAGAAAACATCAGCTTCAACACGGCTGAAAAAATCAAATGCCGTATATCTAGCCACATTTGATTTTACGCTGGCCACATTAATACTGGCCAGCGTCAACGGAGTCGGTGCCGCCATCATTGATGATCAAGCTCGACAGCCTTCTTCTTACCGATGCCTCCATCTGTGTCTTCATCGGAGACTACAGGTTTCTGTCTCTTCAGACTGACGGAGACATCCATTTCCACACCACCCCTATCTACTTTTTTCCCTCCACCACCATCCCTTCTTTCCTTACCACCACCACTATCACCCCTATCTTTATTCTGCCCAGTGTCCTTCCCTTCAGGTTTTATGGAGCCTTTGGCACCACTCACAGCGCCGTTCCCCGGAGGCTCTCTTGCCCTTTTTGGTACCTCGCACTCGTCCTCCTCCTCCCCTGAAGAAGGGAAAGCGTCTTAAAGCGCTTGGTACCTATTTGAGGTCTCGGTCAGAGGGGGGATTTTACCCTGCCTTCCTTTACACGGCACCTGGCTACTCAGGGTTAAGGGGATGGAGTGGTCCCATTCCAATGAGGTCGAGGCGCCTGCCCTCTTCCTCTCTTTCTCCCTCCCCTTTTTTGCACCCCGTTTTGTGGGCCGCTTCTCCTCTTCACTCTCAGCACTCTCTGAGTGATAAGAAGCTGCTGGGAGAGCGGCCTCCTCCTCTCTCTCTATCCTCCTGGTCTCCTCCTCCAGATCACCTTCCCTCAGGGCCTCAGACTGTTCGGTACCGGAGACCGCATCCGGGTTGAAGGTCTGGGAACCCCCGGCATGGGTCCGTGAGGCCCCCTCTCTCTCCCTTCTACGAGCCTCCTTGCACCTCTGCTGTGCTGCCGATTTTGTTTTCTTTATCATTGGCCCCTCTGCTCTCTCACCATTACTGTTGATACCACTGCCTTCTTCCTCCCCAACGTCCTCTGGCCTAGCTCTCCCTTCCTCCTGCCTAGAGGACGCTCGGTTGGTGAAAGAGCGAGGGCAGTGTCTGAAGAGGTGACCTAGGTCACCACACAAGTTACAGCAAACCCTGCCACATGATGCGGCTTGGTGGCCTATTTCCCCACACATTGCGCATACCTGCGCCTTACACTGCGCACTAAAATGTGTGGGGTCGCCGCACCTGTGGCAGAGCTTCAGCTGCCCCTGGTAGAAGACCAGGATTCGATCTCTTCCCAAGAAAGCGGAGGATGGGATATGGGTGACGGTGTTACCTGATACCTTCAACTTGACCATAAAGGTCCAGGCCCCTGACCAGATGCCGTGTTCATCCCTGTTCTTTGTGGGGATCTGCATCACTTCTCCGTATCTGCTTAGCCAGGTTTTGATGTCTATATAAGAAAGAGACTCGTTACAGGTCAAAACGGTCACTTTCTTAATGTGATTCTGGCGGGATATCGCTTGGGCCTCGAAATCCAGCCACTCGGACGTATACTTCTTAACCTCGTGACGGGACCAAAATAATTCCAGACCCTCGGCCCGCACGAAGCTAATATCGTATATGGGGGACCCAGAAGGGTGGATCAGGGCAAAGATGTCTAACGCCCCGAAACCCATCCCAAACAGGAGCTCCACCACCCTTGCCCTAGGGGGACTAGCGTCATTGCCAACCCATCTGAGACGCACCACATTCCTTCTGGGCACCCCCTGTCCGGCTGTAGGAGGGGGCCTGCCCCCCCCCCCCTCCTGTCCTTTGCTCTCGGAAGGCGGAGAGCCCATGCCTCTCCATCCAAAAGGACAATGGTATTTCCCTGCCCTCTATAGTGACCGATTCCTCCCCATTTTTCAGAGCCTCCAGAAAACGACGCTGGTTCTCTTCACTACCTGTGATTGGAGGTGCCCCAGAACCCCGCTCCCCACCAGCCACTACTCTGGCATAGCTCCGGTCCCTATTCACACCCAAGGTTGATTGACCAGGTATAGCCGAGGAGAGCCCCGGTGTGGCTGGAGGAGGCAGTGGGCCAGCACCCTCCCCTCTTCTATGTACCGTGCTTTCCCCTCCACCTGAACTTGAACCATGATTCATTTTTTCCAAATCTTTTGTTCCCACCTTTTCCCCATTCTCTCCATTTAATTCCCCATTTTCCCCTCCATTCATCCCCTCATTCACCCCATTATTTGTTCCACCGCCTCCCTCCACCCCTTCATTCGCACCATTTGTACCCACATTTGCTCCCCCATTCATCTCTGGACCAGCATCTTTGTCTATGTTTTTTTCAATATTACCGGGTTCTATGTTTTCCCCCATAACATCGTTACTTTGATTAATTCCTAGCTCTGGAATATTTTCTCTACTACCACACCTTGATCCCCAACTTGCCTCCATTTTTCCCTCCTCTGCCTCAGGGCCAGACCCATCTTTCCTATCTCCACTTTCCCAGGGTCTGCCGGGGTGACCCGAAAAACACCCGGGATGGGTCCGAAAACTAGTCGGGTGCTTTCCCCGACCTGCTCTTTTTTTTCTCTCTTTTTCCTCCTTTTTCCTTTTTCTTCGGGAAAATCGTCCCTGAAGGCAAATGATGGAAGTCCAACTGGGGACTCCAACTTAATTATCTCTTCTAGAAGCATCCCACCCGGCTGTCCTTGTCACCTGGACTGTCTACGTCACCTGGACCTTGGACTTCCATATCTTCTCCTGATTCTAGGGGTACCATTTGATGAGCCGGGATCCCGCTGTCTAAGGGGGTAGACATTACTATCTGTACTGGGGCCTCTTCTTTATGCCTTTGGTCTTTACTAACTCCCTGCTGCTGAGCTTGGATGGGGTTTTGGGATATAATATCCTCATCCATTTCTTCCCCTTGCTCAAAACTTTCATCTATGTCATCTTCTTCTTCCTCTTCTTCTTCCTCTTTTCCATCTACCTCTTCCCCCCACCTCTGCTTACGACCTTGCATCTCTTTAAATCTAGCTTCATTTATAAGTTTTTCTTTAAACACGCCACTATTCTCTAGTATAAGCGTTCTTCTTTTAGTTAGTTTTCTTACTTCCTCCAGTGCTTTATTCAATTCTTTTTTAAATCCTTTTCTCTTTTTAAGGCCGACACTTTTTGCCTTACGTTTTAACTCCTCTATCTTTTGTTGCCACACTGTAATCTTTTACTACTTTCCTCGTATTCTCTTAGGAAATAGGCTATCCTAGTTCCAAAATTAGCTGGGTCCTCCCCTGATATCATTTGCCCCCAATCTTTTAAAAGGATGAGGGCACTTTCTTTAGATATGTCTGACTGAGATTTATTCAGTATACGTTTGCTTATCCTTAAGGGGGTGGCCGTGGAACTTACTTTTCCTTTTTTTGATACCTCTTTGTTTGTTGCTACGTTTGACCCGCTAGGTTCCATGTATTTATCCGTAGAACCTAGATCAAGACCAGAATTCAGGTCTACATGACTAGGACAAGGGGTGTTTATATCTGGCCAGGAACTACAATAGCCGGTAGCTGAAATAGAACAATTAACGCCTTTAACAACCCCAGAGGTACCTGCAGTATGGCTAGAGACATTTGTATTTATATTACCACATTTTATACTGTTATTACAGTCCTTCCCAAAGATTTTCTTTTCTCTGGCTCCACTAGAACCAGGTACCTTATGACTTGCAGCCGCATCACCACCCACTTGGGACGGTTCTCTGCTTTTACTGTCCATATTATTAAGCTTGCTTTTGGCTGCAGGAGCCACGGAGAGAGTCTGAGGCACCCTCACATGCACCCCGCTCAGATCCTCGTGGCAAACTCTACCACCGTCAGCAATTCCAGTCCCGCCTGCGGCCACGGGAACCACGGGGAGAGACATGGGCACACACAAATGCACCCTGCTCGGATCCTCATAGTAAGTACCGCCGCCGCTAGCATGACCGTCCTGGCTTGAGGCTGCAGGAGCCACAGGGAGAGACTGGGACGCAGTGCCATGCCTCCCGCTCGGATCCCCGTAGCGATCGCTGCCGCCCGCACCGCTCCACTCACCGCTGCCGACACCTCTGCTTTTTGGCGCGCTGTTTGAAATAGGGACCGTCAGCTGCCCATCGTTGCTCCTGTGGTCCGCACCATTTCCGCTGCCCTCAAAAGCCTTTGTACCTGGTGATGCTCCTGGGACCGCTGGCCGAGCATCGCTGCCTCTGTCACGATCCCCGCAGCTGTCGCTCTTACCGCCGGCATACTCCGCTCCTGTTCACCACGCATTGTGGCTGCCTCTGCTTTGCAGCAGCTCCCGTCTGCCCGCTCCCTTCTGTCGCAGGGAGAGCCGATAGCTGGGTCAGTAGTCCGGGATCCTGACCGCCCGCTGACCTTTCCAGGGGGCCAGGATGTTTGGGATTCCGCCTCATTGGGTTAGCCCTCACCTGCAGCAGCAGGGCGAGAGCATTCCCCAGACGCCGACAGCAACAGGAAGTGTGCACAGACTCCTCCTCAGACTCCTCCTCTCACAGGAAGTGCTGGGACATCACTGTGTGTATTATCCTGTACTGTGACATCACTGTGTGTATTATCCCTGTACTCTGACAGCAAAACAAATGTTACAGGGGTGTTAGCCCTTCCCAATACTATACAAAACAAAGGGAAAAAATGCACCTGTTCTAACTTGCATGGAAAAGAACAAACTGACAGAATCTTGTTTGTAACCCAGGGACTGCCTGTAGGGATGAATACTGTAAAGGGCATACAATATATACACATGCAGACCACCTCATGTGGTCTCACCGCACTATAGCCCTTTATCTTGCACTGAGATCAGTAAAGTTACTGACTCTTCTTCTCTTAAAGGGAAATGTACACTCTTTCAAGTCATGTCATTAACAGTGAATGAGCCAACCAAATCTGAAGCACATTCTAGCCTGCGAGTCATCAGGTCAAAACCTGTTCATTATATAGAAATATGAAAAAAGAACTGTAAGGCAAAAGAAACATCTTCTTGGAGAAAATAATTTCAAGGTCCATTCATCTCTTGTCAATTCCTACTGAGTTTATAGCTGCATTTTTCAGAAATGTTAGTTCATCTCATAGAAGTTCAGTGAGATGGGTATTTTCTTAGAAGATGTAACAATATACCATAGTGAGTTATTACCATAACAGGTAATGTATATAGAGAAGAAAAGATTCTATATGATTCGGGTGTTGCATGGCATCTTCTCTACTACTACATATTAAGGGAATAGAGGGTCCCCTAACTGGCAGCCCGGAATTTTAGCAGGTGCCAAGAGTCCTTCTTATACTCCCCTATGTATTGGAGACATTCCTATATGTGCTCCATATGACATATTCCATAGTGAAAATAGCATCTATATGTCTTATAGTCAAAGTGGCTCCTGATACTGCGAACATAAATCCAGCAGATCATTATATATGATAGCCATGGATGTGAACCAGGGGTGAAGGTACAGTACCATATGTGTGAGCTGTGCAGCGGCTAAGAAGCCCAATAGGTTATAGGTGCACCACCATAAAAGCAGCTAGCAGTTTATTAAAGAGAACTTGTCACATAGATTATGCCCCCCTTGCTGAGGACAGCACAAGCTAGTGTCAGACCTGCTGTTTCCAGCGCTGTGTCCCTTATTCTGTAAAATGCTGTAGTTTTAGAGCATGTAATGCGCAAATCTTATTCATGAGCAGGTGTTAGCCGCGCCTACCAAAGGCTAGCCACGCCCACCTGACAGTTACTCTCATGTTTCTACCTTTTCAAAGTATTCTGAATAGGCTCACTCTATTGTCATGATAAAGATCAACTCCAATAGCATCACTAAGAAGTACATCTTGTCCCGCAAAATAAAAGCCCTCATATTTTTATGTAGATGGAAAATTAAAGAAGCTATGGCTCTTGGTTACTGAAATCAAACCCTGTGTTGTCTGATCCTGGAAGCATACTCATCTTTTTCAGTCTTTCACTACTTCTTGCTAACCTACATTAAAGAGAATGTGTCATCAAAATAACCTATTGTTTATTTCAGGCTTTAATGTTAAAGGGGTTGTCTCACTACATTGATTCATCTTACCTCAGTCCTGTTTTCTTGGTTTCATTTTGAATTCACTGGTGTGTTTACTGGCTTCTACTAGGCTGCAGTAGAAGCCAGGTCTGTAGCTATAGCAACCAGTGCTGGCAGCCTATCATGAGAGATCTAACAGGTCTGTATCTATAGCGACCTGAGGAGCTGATGCAACCCATAAAATAGGGGATATCTAGGAATAGGTAGGACACTGTTAATGGACATATATTGCAAAGTAACTTGTTTTTGCAAGATCTTTAACATAAAAATCAATCCTTGTAGTGAGACAACCTCTTTAAGCCCCATTCACATGTTTTGTCTGTCTGTCGTATTCTGACATATACTGGTGACAGACAAGAAACACATGATGTGGATTGGACCTGACACCTTTTTTTAAAGAATACTTACTGATGTTTTTTTAGTGTCACTGTCCATATTAAAAGAAAATCCTGGCATTCAGCAGATCTCAGTCTCGCCACTAAACCTCCTCCTACCTACACAGGTCACAGAGCATGCCCACGACACTCTCCCATCAGCGGCGTAGCTAGAACTTATGCCTCCCTGGGCTGTCACTAACTACTCCATTTTGTAGACCACACCCCCACTTTTTAGGCCATGCCTCTTTTTAAAGGCCCCCTTCTTGCATCCATAAATCTTAATTGCTAATTAAACAAAATCATGTTTTTATGTCACAATATTCTAGCCTCCAAACTTTTTTTTTTACTTTTCTGGCGATGGAGACGTTAGAGGACTTTTTATTTGAGGGACAAATTTGTTTTCATTGGCTTCATATTGGGGTACATAAAATTTTCATGATCAGTTTTAATCTTGATGAAAAAGAGCAATTCTGGTTTTTATGTTTTCAATTTTTCAAGGACTTCACTGCATAAAGAAAATGATATAATCATTTTAGAGATTGAATTGTTACAGATGTGGCAATACCTATTATCCGTACCTTTTTAATAATAAAGTGGCATTTTTGATTGGTGAATTAGGGATTTTGTGATTTATTTTTATTTTTTATTTTCTTGCATTTATTTAAACATTTTTTATTTATTTGCTCTCTACTTTTTTTTCTACAATGCAAATAGGGGACTACATTATGCAATTACTTGACAACAGCCTAATAGGCTCCTATATATGGCAGACCCAGAGGCCATCATGTGGCCTCTGGCTTCAATGGCAATCACATTGTAGAGATGCTCATGTGTGACAAAGGAAGCCCCCTCCCTCTGTTAACCACTTGGATGCATTTTTTAGGTTGATCTGGGAGAGTTGGCCATTGCAGCACATTGGTGGCACTACCGTGACACCAGGGGCAGACTGTCCCCTTCCCACCCCGGCCCCTGTTTCTATGCTACTGTCTTCCATAGAAGTCAATCAACATATATGCGCCTATTTTCTATCTACTATGGTCATTGTGGCTGCTGTAAATTGTATCTGCGAACAGTATGAAAAACAGCTCAGGCATTAAAAAAACAATGTAAAAGTATCAACAATTAGATAATAAAAACAGATCAAGAATATCAGTATCTAGTCTTCGTTAGTTAAAAGGATGTATGTGATGCATGACATTTTAAAACATCATGGCAGTGTTAAACTGAGTCCGCTCCATATGGTTAAACTGAGTCCATGCGTGGTGGGTGCCCGGCTTTTAGATTCAGCTGACAGCCACCAAAAAGGTCATACCCCAGAACAAGGGTATTTGGACTGTGGATATTCACCCTATTGCTACTATGTAAAGCCATCAACATCTTACTATCTTGGTATCATGGTTTATACTGTTATGTACTTCTTTACTGTTTTATGCTGTTTTCAGCTTTAATTGTTTGTTGTAATATGTTCTGTTTATCTGCACTATTGGATGGGCCAACTAATACTGAGAGACTCTGAGACTTGTTATGTATGGACTGAGAAGTTGGTAACTTTTCGCTTTGTTAGAAGATGTACAGTTGAGTTTTTGAGGGAAAATCTGACTGTGACCTTTGCAATGTCTGAAAAAGATGCTGAGTAATTCCCATAGGCTAGTATGGAAGCTCTATATAAAGATATTGTAATGCAGGGGTGGATTCACTGGACCACCGCAAGCGATGATAGCTAAGCCACGCCAGGGAGCGGAGTCTAAGTAGCCCCCGGTATTCACCAGAGCCCGCCGCAAAGCGGGATGGACCTGCTGCGGCGTGAGGCTACCAGGTCGCTAACCCTGACGTGACTTGCTTGCGATGGCGGCCGGGGTACAGCGTGGTACAAAGTCGTAATCCATAGGCGTAGTCAGGGACAGGAAGAAGGTCAGGGCAGGCGGCTGATGTTGGTGGTCAGAGACAGGCAGAAGGTCAGGGCAGGCAGCAAACAGGCAAGGTCAGGAACCGTAAGCAAGCGGACTGGTACACGGGTGATCAATACGTAACTACAACACTCTCTAATCTCACGGAAAACACATCAACGGACTGGCAGGAAGTGCTGGGGGCATATTCCTTAAATAGAACCAGCGCTCGACAATAGACCAATTATCTGGACGCTGGCCCTTTAAATCGAGCGAAGCTGTCGCGTGCGCGCCTTAAGCAGCGGGCACACGCGCGGCAGCCGGGACGGGCAGGAGCAGCGTTCACAGGAGCGTGGACGGGTAAGTGAAGCAGCGCAGGAGCCCGGACTGCAGAGGGATGGTCGCGGGCAGCCGCAGCACCCGCGCCGGACCCCCTGCGGGCAGGGGGCGAACGCGGGGAGCGGCGGCGCCCACAGCGGCCGCGGCCCCCGTGACAGATATGAGAGACTGAAATTGTAATAATGTTGTTTTAAAGGTTGTGCTTCCCACTCCAGCCCTCTCATTAGAAGATTGTAGATCATCTATAAACAGTATAAAAGGCTCTCAGATCCCTTAGTGGTTCTGTATATAAAGACCAGTGCTTAGCATAAAAGAACTCTGCCAGATTACCTGTGTAACCAGAAGAGAATTCTGAAGATAAAAAGCCAGATATCCTAGGTCACCAGAAAGAGACTCTGTCAGCCTGTCTGTGTGACCAAAAGAAGATTCTGTAGATACTAGGCCGCAGATCCTGGGTCACCAGCCCCTTGACCAGGAAGCCAGCCAGACAACTGAGCCACAGAACTTGGGATACCAGTACTTCAGCCAGCATACCATCCTTCTGAGAGAGAGAGGGGGACAGCTAGACCAGGTCTTTCCTCAGCACAGAGTCTTTGCCTACCAGGGAGGAGACTGGAGAAGCCATTCAGTGTCTTGCCTGTATTGTGTTGCATATCCATTAAAGAAGTGCACTGGTTTACTGCAGACTCTTGACTCTCTGGACTTATTTTCCATTGGGGTGCACTATGCCTTACAAACCCTTCCAGAGAGCACTAGCACGTGGTGACACCTGGACGGTACCTGGGGAATCCAGAATAAATTTCAGACTACCCCAAACCCAGGCACTGAACTAACAGTAGAGATCGAAGCTGGCTCTGATTTCTGGTGTTTAATACCTTAGATTTCTCAGCGATTGCGACCATGGTGTCCAAATGAATGAGAAATGGTGCCAGTTTTCTCACTCGAGATTAATATGGTGGCTTGGCACCATGTGAAGGCTTCTATCACTGTCAATATCTGCAATTCTAACACTTTCTGCCCCAAACAGGAAGTGGTAAAATCGCCATCTTTATTCATTCTTTTTTTATACAATATAAACCCTGCTTATACAATGCAATTGGGTGTCCTGATGATCAGGCTCACTAGTAGTCAAGTACCCTAGGGGGACTCAATATTACTTTGAAAACAAGAAGTTTTTAAAGTATAAAAAAAAAACTTTAGCTATTTTACAAATAAAAAAATAAAAAATTACACATAATTGTTATTGCCACATCCTTAGAAGTCCAATCTAATAAAATATAACAGAATTTATCCCATACGCTGAACACTGTAGAAGAAAAAAAAATCCAAGCTCTAAAATTGCGTTTTTTTGATCACTTCAAAAAGAATTTAAGTGAAAGTGATAAAAAAATAGCATTAATTTTATAAAGGTATCAATAAAAAATACATTTCAGCCTGTACAATACAATACACCCTCACTCTGGTCCATAGGTGGAAGTAGAAAAAAACATTATTGGTGGCAGAAAATGGTGCTGTGGCGCAAATTGAAAAAATAGATGTATGGATTTTTTTACGGTACTTTAACGTAATGAAAATCCTAAATTTTTTGTATTGACGGAATCATGTCCACTCGCAGAATACAGATGTCACATCATGTATACTGAAGAGTGAAAGTCGTAAAAAAATAAAACCATGCACACTAGCGCAAGTACATTTTTTCACATTTCCCCCACTTATTTTTTTTTTTGCAGTTTCCCAATACGTACTATAGTATGGTTAATGACACAAGTAGAAAGTGCATCTTATCCCACAAAATAAAAGCACTCATATGTATAGGTAGATGGAAAAAAAAAAAGTTATGGCTCTTGGAAGGTGGGAAGGAAAAAAAACAAAGAGCCATATTATTTTGACCGTGAGGGGTTAAATTGTTAAAGCGGTTGTATCGCTACAAAGATCATGTCTCAGATTATGGGGACAGTAAAAATAAGCACTTTTGTATTTGGGTTGCATTACCTCAGTCACTTGGTTTAGCAGATATGAGCTTTTCTATGCATCTGTGTTCTATTTCTGCTGCTGCTGGTCGGGACACGCCCCCTGGCCAGAAGCCTCCCCCCCTATACACACCCCCTGAACTGGGATTGGCTGGCTGACATTTCATTCAGCCTGTTGGGATATGCCCCCAGACAGGAAACGCCCCGGCCATGCCCACTGCACCGTGATTGGCTGCCTGCACACTCTGTGTTTACTCCCCTATGAGCTGTTAAAATCGATAGTGAAACCAAGGGCTGCTGGCTGTATACACATCTCCCAGCTCTAGGGTGAATGATCTGGGCAATTACTGCCTGTTTAAGTCACAGATCCACTCATATAACACAGTATTGTAGAGTCTCCTGCCTGTTAACAGGGGAGAGGAGGAGGGGGAGGGCAGTGTGCATTGCTTCATATAACCCAGTCTGCTGCCTGGTAACAGGGGGGGGGCAGTGTACACTCCTCACACGTCTCATCAGTTCAGGCTGACTGTATAACTGCTTATAGCCCAGCAAGGAGCTTGTGGAGTCAACCTAAAGCTCTGTAGACACAGGAGCGGCATGCAGGAGGCTGAGGAGTTGTCCTCTGCAGACATTCTTCTGCTTCTACTGCCTCACCCGGAATGATGATGTCACAGGTCTTCAGTGAGGAGAGACACGCCTGCTGAGAGAAGAGACTCGCCCCTAGATTTCAAATTCAATCTCAGAATTAGCTGAGCAGCATGAACAGTTCAAATGATACAACCCCTTTAAGTAACAGGAGATAGAGTATGTTGCCCAAGAGCTTTACCAGTAAAATAATATGATTGCACAGAGAAACCTGCTGAGAAGAAGCTCCTGTGATAGCTACAGCTTGGCAAAATAGATTGGGACACTCTTAACTGCTTAGATCAATGCTAAGTACTAAACAAATGTTATGTTGGGTATAGGCAAAACACTGTATAGCACATAACATATAAGGACATGATGAGCCAGATTGGGCCCTTGAGTTTGACACATGTGACTTAAACGGTTGTCCAGAATTAGAAAACATGGCTGCTTTGTTTCAAACATAGCACCACCTCTGTCACAGGATGTTTCTGGCATTGCAGCTCTGCCCCATCCCTTTAATAGCTGGGTTATGATTCCAGACAAATCATTTTTTGAAGACAACAGACCTGTTTTCTAATCCTGAACAAACCCTTCAAAGACAACATTGTGAATGTTTCCTGATCTTCGGCGACATACAGAAAGAAGACTTCAGTAACATTGTTGGCTAGATAGAATGGTAGTGTTTCAAAACATGCTGCGACTTCTTGCTGTGAGAATGGGAAGAGAGCTGCATTTTTTTAATTGTAGTGTTTTTTTTATGTTAATGCTTTTAATATTAACTAAAATCATTCATATTTTCAGTGGCATGATATAATGTATATAAAAAAATCCCAAAAAATTAAAAACAACTCCACAAAAAATAAATGAATAAATACAATGAAAAGAAAAACAACTTCACCACCAGACACCAACTAAATTATAGCCTTGCCCCCGAGGGCCACAAACATCCATTGCATAAAAATGTATATAAAGCAAATGGGAATACAACTTAAATTTGGGGTTCAGTAGCACTGTTTACTAGTAAAGAGATAGAAACATCTAAAAACAGTGACCTACTTGCTTTTTTTTATATTTTCACCTTATGTAACTAAAACAATAAAATATAAATATAAAAATGTAAAAAAAAAAATCCCCATGTATCATGAAAAAGACCCAACATTATTTGAATAACCGAAGAAGAAAATCTGCTATATTGTAATATTCCAACTCAAATGTACTAAAAACAGTAGATCTGTCTGGTCATTAATGGTCTAGTCTTGAAGTGGTTAAAGGAATTCCTGTGTCTTCAGAATGTGTGAAGCAGATCTTCTGTATCATTCTCATTTATAGATGAATCCGATGGTAAATATACCATTATTTTTGTTCAATCAGCCTTACAGAATTTCCTATCCAAATATTAATGTGAATGTTGTTAGATTTACAGAACGACTAGTAATATAGGTGTGTCAATTCAGCTGGAATATTGAAAGCAATGAGAAAATCCATGTAATTATGCAATCTTGTGCTTAGGTATTAATACAACTACAAAAACAGATAACAGCGGAGGATTCTGAGTGTGTAATAATGAGGTGGTCACATAACGGTCCCCTACTAATAAGCTGATCACAAGCTAACTTGCCTATGGGACTCCCAGCAATGAACTGTCATCTGTAGAAAAACCTGGCAATAAGTATTAAATTTCTCTACAGCGCCACCACAGGGGAAATATAAGATTACACAATGGCCACTGAAATTAATGAGCACTTTATAAAATGCAAAAACAGGAGGGGTCCTCCGGAGTGAAAGTCCATCTTTGAAGCCACTTTCTGCTTTGGATAGTAGGTGAGCGGGCCAGACTGGGGATTTTCTACAAGCAAACAATCCTTTTGCAGAGTTTTCACATTCAAAATATCACTTATATCTATCACTCAGTAACCCAGATTTTTCCGACTCAGGAGAGCAAAAAAAAATGTTTCCAACTTGTCTAGACAAAAGGAGCATAACTAGGTTAATCTGCTGTTCAGGAGTCTGGGGAAGCTAGGTAATAACCGTATGAAGTTCATCTATTTCTGGAAATGCTTGGTGACATCCATTGTTGTAATTGTATTACAGCTCCCAAAGGAGATGTTATCTTGCATTCTCGTGCTTCTTAATGGCAAATCTTCAGACATACATACCCTGCCGCCACATTGCTGTGTATTGCCAGGAAAATTGGATGATCACTACCGAGGGAGTGTTATTATATCATATTGGGTGTCAACCAGCTTATCCAGAAACTGATCTCCTGACAACAGTGACATGTAATAAGGACAACACAGAGGTCAATGCACATTGTGCTACTCTATTATTTTCATGTAAAGTGGACATTTCTATTATAAGATCTTATAACCAAGTTATTTTATACTGTATTCTACTGTGATCAGCCCTGTACTATCCGTATACCTTGTTATCTGAGGTTTAGTGAACTTGCAAGACACAGTACACGACGATGCCACCATATTCTCTCAAGGTTTCGGGGAAACATCAAAGACTCTATTACTGGCTTCCAGCTTATAGCGCCGACCATTACTACCAGGGTCCAGAAAGTGCCCGGGACTGATGGAGGGATTGTGTTGCGGCACTGTGCCACAAAACTGGCAGGAGGGGGCCAAATGGACCGTATGTAGGACAGAGAGACAGAGTGTAATAAGATCTTGTGAGGTGCCAGGAGAACTTGTCATTGGCATTATTAGTGAACTGGAACAAGGAGCAGTGTGCCGGTTGGGGGGAGGCAAATTGGGTCTCCTGAAGAGACAGAGATCTAGAGGATTTGAGATGCTGAAGTGGTACTGGGTAGCAGAGACCAGACAAGGAAGCTGACTGCAAGAGTGTCTAAGAACTGCTAAGGCTTAAATGGTCTTTAACATTGAGGAGAGCCAGGAACGTGAAAGATGTTAGTCCCGAGAGGAACGATACATTGAGCAGTATGGGCTTCGTGAGACTTTACCCTGGTGGGAAGCCAAAAATGTTTGGATTTTAGGACATTTAGCCTTGTGGAGGCTGCTTGCTGCTCAGGGTCATTGGGCAACTCCAGGAAAAAGAGTAAATTAGCAGTCACCAGGATTTATGAAAGAACAGGGCCAACTAGTGCAAACCTGTAAGGCGGAGAAGGCTGTGGCAGGAAGCAGTCTCCTAGGCACCCACAGCTGCACAAAAGGACAGGCTTAAAGCCACTTGTGAAAATAGCCCAGATATTGTGGGCACTAGCGTATCTCACTGTCTCCTCTTCTATTGAAGAACCACTCAAAATCCCACCACCAGCACAACCCCTTGTTGAGAATTTTCCAATGCTGAGACTCCAAATAATGAGCTGCACTCTATGAGGTAACTTGTTATGCTTTACCCTTCGGCGACACCACAGATGAAACTATGAAGTATATAATTCCCATTGAAACCAATGGATTAACTTTGTAATGCATAGGTATGCTGTTTCGTGCAGAAGACATAGGGTGACATGTATGAATTCGCATATACCTTTTTTTTTGCCATATATTGCCACTTCTTTACAGACATAGGACCAAGCTCGGTGCAATGTGTGACTGATGACACATTTTAATGCACCAAAGTTTGATGCAAAACTGCCATACAAAGTGTGGCACATTACACTCAGCATCATACAAAGTTTGGCACATTACACTCTATGTAATACACCAAACATTTTCATATGTACTGTCATATTCTACACTCCTCTATATCTATTTAGAACTGGTGTGTCAGCACCAAGTAAAAAAAAAGATGCATTCAAATTCATACATGTCGATCATGGTTTTTGCAGCCACAATCTACTACTGTTGAGAGCAATGTATTCTAAAGAAGGATCCTCTCTATTAATTCAGACTTTAGTAATTGGGATTTTTTTTTAAACAAATTAATGACTTTCAGGACTCCTTCACTCTGAGTAATTCTGGCATAATAACAAATAATTCTCTACAATTCAAAATAACCAATCATTTTACACAATATGGTGGAAATTAGTTCTTATTTAGTCATTTAATACATGTATTTTGCCGCTCCTCTTCCCTCGTCTTCTGTTTACTTCCGATTCCTGGCAATCCGGTCATCATCCGCCGCAGCAATCACATGCATTTCCTGACATCATTCAGAGCCGTTCAATTCCAGATGATGAGGTCAGGCAAGGGCATGTGACCGCTGCAGCCACATGGCTGAAAATCTGACCACCGGGCGATGGAGGTAAACAGAAGACCCAAGAAGCAGACCGTCACTGCTAAAAAGGAAGTGATTAGGGAGGTGACTTTGCAGTTTGTTCCTTTATTACAGAAACATATTTAAATTTGTTTGAAAATAAGAGCAGGAGAACCCCCTCAATTGTATCAACCACATTTTGGCTGACATGATTTTTGAAATGTAGACGCCAATTTTTATGCGCATAATATTAGTATAGAATGCGCCTGATTTATGAATCAAAACTTTGAGATTCTTAGTTCACACGTTTTGATCAAAAAATGTTTAAGCCACCCCCGACGTACAACGGGATCTCAAGGCGTTGGACTCTCATTTGAGTCCAATTCAGACTTCTCATTTGGGTCAACAGACCTCCATAATCCAGAGAGAGAAAAAGGCACCAACCTTATAAGCATACTGCACTGATCTAGCAACCTGTGCCGATGGGCGGGGTGCAAGAAACCAAAATGGAGGCATCTATTCCTTCCTATATGAACTAAAAGCAATATATGTCAAATGCAACATATAGTTCTGCACAAAAAACATTTCTGAAAAACACAATGTGAACCTGGGTGCCACTTGGATGGTTGTGGCATATATATATATATATATATATCATAATATATATATATACATATTTGTATATATAAATATATATATATATATATACATATATATATATATACATATATATATATATATATATATATATATATATATATATATAATATAATATATATATATAGACACATTCCAATACCAGTGGCATACCATCAGCTAAAAGGGCTATCAAACAAGACATGATAGCATTTATGCTATCTGCAATGCATGAAAATAACTTTGAGATTCTTAGTTCACATGTTTTGATCAAAAAATTATTTATGAATCCACTCTACAGCGGGTCATAAATCAGGCACAATCTAGCGCTAACACGACATTACTGGCTCAGGTAAACGACTTTGAAAGTGGTTTACCTGTTCCAGCTGTAATGTCTAGAATTGCTGTAACAAAGCTATAAATATATAGCTTCATACGGTTCTAGTGCGCCCTGCCTGCTGCACGCCCCCGAAATCAGGCGCATTACAAAGTGCCACCTATTGCGAACGGGGTTGCTCTAGATGTCGGGCTGAAAATACGGCAGAATTACTGCACAGTCCTAGTCATACATGTCACCCTTTATGTTGTTCTATAAACTTTTAAGAAAAATCTGCAGCAAAAAAAAGGTTCAAAAGCAACTTGCATGAAACCAGCTTTAATGTAAACCTTGTTGACAGCCACATCTGGAACTAACTGATCAAATTAAATTATTAAAAAAAGAAGAAAACGACTTTAGTAAGCAGACACGACCCAAAGAGGGCACATGTAAATAACTGCCATAAATAACACGCCGGTGTAAGTAGAGCATGAGCGGATTCTGATGACAAGTCACTTCTGACTGCTTACAGCATGTCATTTTTTATAGCTTGTACTGAATCTGAAACAGACACATGCTCGTACAGTTGGACTCAACATGCTTGACTATGATAAAAACAGAGTGCAAGTATATTGAAAAGTCTGGAACTGACACCATACAGGATCTTTGTCAACGGGGTTGAAATTAGAATTTAAAGGGCCTAAAGCAAAATTAGAGGGACCCCCATTAACTTCATGATTGGATAAAAAAACAGCAGTATATCAAAAGCAATAATAGTAAAGGTATAAATAATGTCGGCAGACAAAGAGCCTACATAGTGGTGCAGAAAAACACTAACTTGGTATTCCCTACAAAAAAAGTTCTTGCACCTGTTCATGTTCATCAAATCAGTACCCCATTTCCTACCCTAAAGATTTTTATTTTTACCCTTTTCCACAAATTGATGCTCTGTTTTGTCCTAATTGAAGTTTTTGCTTCACAATAGAAAATAAAGGTAGTAATACACAGTCAACACAGTCCCACCTACAGTATATGTCCGCCAAAGGCGACACAATATGTCTGCAGACTCGTGCGATCATTGGCCACTGACTAGTCTCTGCCCCTCATCTAACATCTTAAACTCTCCTCTCCCCATATCTGATCACAATCTGCTTAACTTCTCCACACTCTCCTCTTTACCTACCCCTCCAATCCTGAAGCTAGTACACCCCCATAGGAACCTTGAAGGTCTTAACACTCACGCTCTCTCTGACTCTCTCGCATCACCCTCTACTACAGTGTTTCTCAACTCCAGTCCTCAAGACCCACCAACAGGTCATGTTTTCAGGATTTCCTTAGCATTGCACAGGTGATATAATTACTGTCAGTGCATTCTCCACAAGTGATATAATTGCTGTCAGTGCATTCTGTGAGAGACCCTGAAAACATGACCTGTTGGTGGGTCTTGAGGACTGGAGTTGAGAAACACTGCTCTACTCTATACTCACTTGATGACACCTGTGCAGTCAACAACACAATCACCTCCACCTTCTATTTAGTCCTCATGCACAACAGAACCCGCAAAATCAATAGGCAACCCTGACACACCAATATAACTGAAAAGCAGAGGCGAGAGTTGCTGAACACTGCTTGAAGAAAACTTGCTCCACTGACAAGTTTGATATCTACAATCGCTCCTCTCACCTCTGCCAAACTGGATTACTTTACCACTGTCATACCTTCTCTGTCTTATAACCCTAAACAACACATTCAACTTTCTTGTCTTTCCCCCAGTCCCACCTACCCCCATCTCTCCTCTCAGCAGATGATTTTGCCACTCACTTCTTAAATTAGATCAACCTCATCAGATTAAAATTCATCCCATAGTCCCCACTTCCAACCCCTATATCTGCACAATATTCTTCTCCCTTTACCAGCTTCTTCACTGTCACTCATGACAAGCTTTCCTCTCTTCTCTCCAAGTGCAACTCCACTGCCTGTAATCTTGACCCAATGCCATCCCACCTCATCCCAGACCTTAGTGATGTTATTATTCGAGCCCTCACATATCTTTTCAACCTATTTTTAACCTCTGCCACTTTCCTTATCTCCTTTAAATATGCTACCATCACACCCATCCTTGAGAAATGCTCAGTCCTCATCTCTGTTCAACTATCATCCAATCTCACTGCTTCCATTTGCCTCCAAACTTCTTAAACAGCACATCTATATTTTCAACTGTCCTCTCATTTCTCATCCAACTTTCTTCTTAAACCACTGTAATCTGGTTTCCAATTCTTCCACTCTACCGAAACTGCCCTAACCAAAGTCAGTAATGATCTATTAGCTGCAAAAGCCTCATGCCATTATGCTTTGCTTCTCTTCAACTTGTCCTTCACAATGTAGACTAATTCCTCCTGCTACAAAATCTCTCATCCCTCTGCATCACAACTTTTTCCTAGATCTCTTCTTACCTCATTGCTAGGATATTTAGCATCTCTCACTTTCACACCACCTACTACTCTCGCCTTCTCTCTCTTGGTGTCCACCAGGCGTCAATCCTGGGTCCTGCACTCTTCTCAATTTATACCCTTAGACTAGGTCAACTCATAGCATCACAGTGCTTTCTGTACCATCTGTAACACCCAACTTTACATCTCCCACCCGGACATCAACTCTCTGCTCTCCATATCCTCCTTCTCCTCCTGCCCCCTCTAAATATGAAGGAAAAGGATTTCCTCATCTTTCTGCTATACAATTCTATCCCCCCACCTCATCTACTTATCACAGTACATGGCTCGACACTTTCACAAGTTCTGCATGTCTGCTACCTTGCAATAGCCTTTGACTCTTCTCTGTCCTTCAAGCCACACAACAAAGCCCTTAACCTGTCTGCCGCCCCCACTTGAAGAATATTTCTTGAAGCCACTCATCAATTTAACTTTGATGCCATGAAAATTCTAGTCAATACCCTTGTCCTCTCCCACCTAGAGTACTGCAACATCCCATCTAGCACTCTTGCTCCTCTTCAACCTGCCTGTTTTTTCACCTCTTTTCTCGCTATTTCTCTGCCTCTCTGCTCTCTCAATTCCTTCACTAGCTACCCATTGCCCAGCAAATTTGTTTCAAATTACTAATCATGACTTACTAGTCTCTACATAACCTGCTTCCCCCCCCCCCCCCTTACATCTCTGTCTTAATCTCCAGATACCTCCCCTCATGCAATCTCTGCTGGTCACAGGACCTTCCTTTCTGCTCTCCATGTATCAGCTCCTCACATAACTGTCTCCAAGACTTCTCCCAAGCTTCTCCCACACTATGGAACTCATTACCCCAATATATTAGACTCTCCACCACCCTTGCTAGTTTCAAAACCATCCTAAAATCACACCTTTTCTGGATAGACTACAACCTACGATAACCTTGCTGTCACTTCACTATCTCACAAATGTGTCTGTCCCTCACCTCCTGTCTCTTTCGTCCCTCTTTGAAGATTGTAAGTCTTCATGGACAGGGTCCTCTCTCCTTCTGTACCAGTTGTTAGTTGTTTAGTTTTTCCATTGTACTTTGTTTGGTCTTATGTTATGCACATAACCCCCCTCGAATGTACAGCACCCTAATATTAATCGTGCTTTAAAATAAAAAATAATAATAATGGGCATAAGAGCTATGTCTATACTATGAGCTAGCAGTTGGCACCCGCCATGTATGGAGCAGAAAGCGAGCCCATTCCAAAGCCCCTTAATGCAGTTTGAACATACAGGTACGTCCACTTGCACTAAGAGGTTAAATTATCGAATAAAGACTAAAGTTTTATCTTAAGAATTGCTCGAACATTTATTCTTGACATTGCTACTTTAAAGTGGATGCTGTTCTCCACGTTTCCATGCATCCAGGATTGACTGCTGCTTTGAATTTCCATAGGAGGCCAAAGAAAACAGGCCAGACCAGTGTTCCATGTTTCCATGAGTTGCATTCCTAGAAAGTGAACATGATGTATATTTGGCACTACTGGGATATGCCCTCGCTCCCCCCCCCAATGCATTAACAATTCTTAGTATAATTATCAAAACTCATTTCCCCCTGATTACTATTCACAATGAAGCCAATAATTACATTTTCCTGGTGATGACTTCTGGTAGAATCAATCATCGATTGGCTGTCGTGGGAAAAGGATTTTAGTTTTAATTAAGTTACAGATTCTGCAATTTTCTACATGATGATTGCTGTATATAGATTTTATTTTGCATGTTTTTAATGGGTTAACAAAATGATGTGTTATCTGGAGAACTTTTGCTTCCAAAGAATCTTTCTTCAAATAGTTTTACATGATCCATATGATGGGCAGGGTAGAACCACAGAAACGTTGTAATGTACTTAACATGAGAATAATTCTTCTGTCCTTCATCACCAGAGTTCCACATCAGTGATCTTTATCCATAGTAGTTGAGATCCGCATACTTGCCAACATTTAAAAAGACAAAATTGAGATATTTAACTTCTTAATGACTGCCCGCCGTGTTATGGCGTCGGGCGTTGCAGGTTGTTTGTCTGCAGCAACCCTTAGAAGACTAAAATATAAACACTTTCTGAAATCTGTTTAATGAGGCAAATTAAAGCATTTCATCTGTAGTTCAATTTAAAAAAAAAATGCTGGCCCTTTAAGACAGGATTGAAGTCAGGCCAAGTTGGCTCCTGACAGCATGATGGATCACTATGTTGACAGTTCTGTGTGACTTCCTGCTTCTGGGCTGGGAGGGTCCACTGTGCAGGGCGCAGCCTGTAAGTCTGTATCATCTGTACACTGGGAAGCTCTGTGCTGCTCTTCATGCTGGATGTTATTACAATAGCAACAGTGTAATATGTATGCCCGTGTGCTATGGAGGAGGAGGCTGGAAGCAAGTGACCCCTGTTACACATATGTCTGTAGTGTGCTGTGTCTGCTGCAGTGTATGTACAGTGAGATACTCAGATTAACCCTGTACCAGCAGCTGTGTCCTCAATTTCCTCTGCACAGTTCGTGTTTCCCACAGAAGGAATCTTACCAGATTTTCCTGTAATACTAAGGGAAATCCTCTGATTTGTTGATGACAAGTATGTGAGAAAAGTCCCATAATTTCATCTACTTTAATTTTTTTGTGTTTTAATGTTGTAATAGGAACTGTAAGTCTCGTCCAGCCACCACATTGGATGGTGCTGGAGGTCACTTTTGGAGGTTGCTCTTTGGATCGCAGTCTTTTGTAAGATGATTAAGGGCACACTAATATACTATATGTCAAGCTGATAATAGGATACTGGTCTGACAATTTCAAACTGGTCTCAGCCAGCTTTATTCTTTAGGCAAGTCAATGTATGAACAAACTACAAATAAAAATCCTAGGCAGTCTGGCCACTAACTAAACAGAGATTTCCCTTACTATGTATGGTCTGAGCCTACTGCCCAGCACCACAAACAATTAAATTCACATTGTATCCTCTGGTTAAAGCTTCTGCAGGGATGCAGCATTTGCTTCTCTCCAGCCTGGAAGCAAGAGCCCTATCCATGTCAGCAACCGCCCCCAACTCACCTGAGCCTTCTGGCTTACATAGGCCAGGCAAAACCTGGCCTTGATACATGGGAGTAGTCATCCCACCCTACATTTTGACTACTCCAGTAAAGAGGCGGGCCGGATCAACTGCTATAAGCAGCTATACTATTAGCTACAAAGTATCAGTGACCTAAGGTTACTGATGCAAAACTGGTGGCTCCTACTTCATCAAGGCCAGGAATTTCGGTGACATGTACTTAACAGGTCTTCTATTGCAAACAATCCAGTGGCAGGGACATGCAACCTGATTGCTGTGTCAGAGAACCCAGAGACATACATGAGATATTAACATTTTATGCATTTGCCTTGTAGACCACTTTGGTGAGCTGATATTCTAGCATGAAGGTATTCAGAGACATAACAAGCATTCAAGGAACCCCATAACAAAATTATATGGGCCAAAAAATAAAGAGGTTTACCCATCTTAGACATAAGAAGCCTTAATTAACACTTTAAATAATAGCACTATTTATTAGAGAACCCACCTAGTAGCACTAGATAACAGAAAGCCACCAACTTGTTATTCTATATAAAAAAAACTATATTCTTATACCTAAGTGATTCCCCTCAACCTCTGGGCCCCATAGTGACTACTATGGCTGCTTTGACTATAGGTACACTGGCAGTTGTAACTATAACCATAGCAGTCATCGCAGCTCCTATGGGCCTCAGAAGTTGAAGGGGCCTATTTATGGGTAAAAAATACTGTACATTTTTAAAGAAAATGAATAGTTGGTGGATTTCTGCTATTTAGCACTGCTATGTGGGTGTTCTTATATATGGTGTGTGGTAGAGCGACCTTAGACGGTTGCATAGGTCTGCCATTAGGTGGAGTACAGCACTAATGGCAGACCTATGAGTACTGCTAGGGATGTATCACCAAGGGCCTGGTCTCGGTGGGGGAAGCCAGCAGTTGTCAGTCAGCAACACTAGGTTGCTGACTTTTGTACCTAGTATGGATGATACCCAGCCATTATGGGTTGGCTTTTCCTGGAATGGCTGTAGTATGGGTGGGAGGCTCTTCTCACGTTCCAGATCTTGGTCTTACCAGGCCTATAAAATGCCTGTCTCTCTAGGTGTTCAGGGGGTGTGATTTGTTGCCAATGTTGGAGAAAAGCAGAGCTAGTGAAAGGCTCTGATACCCAGGCTGAGAAAAGTTTATATTACGTACGGAGAGAGTACGTGTTTTGGTGGTAATGGACAATGGGTTTAGACCATGTTAGAGAGGGTCTCTCTATGTATGTGTAGCCAGTAGCCAGACGGCCAAAATATTTTTAGTTTATGGTTTAGTTTGTACCTGTACTTCTCATATACCGGAGAAATAAAGCTGGCTGAGGCTAGTTGGAAAGAAGACTGTTATATTTGTGCCATTCTGCTTACCAAAGCAGTGATCCATGAGCTAAGGACCCCCAGGGCGGTCCTGGATGGCGTCGAGAGCGAAGCAGCTGCTTACAAGCGCTATGATTTATACCGAACTTTGCTTACCAGTGGTACCTTCACATAGCTATATGTTATTCACCAGCTTAGATAGATATAGGATAGGCTATTTAGGCTAGGTCTGTATAAGTGTTGGTCTACAAATAAGATAACTGACTGCAGGAAGGTTATGGCTTCACATTACTGTTGCGCTTTGGATTTGAGATCAAGTCAAATTCAAGACGAATCCTTAGTTTTGGGTGAGCCTGCATTGAATTTTGGGGTAAATAGCCCAAAAATAATTTTTAGCTATCCTTGCAATCCTAACCCTACTTTAGGGTCAGTAAAAGAGTTTTTAGTGCTTTGTAGAGTTAACTTACCTCCCATTAATAACTCTCCATGTTGCTTCTAGTTCCGGCGGCGCCGTCAATCTAACATAATTTTCGTTAGACCAGAAGTGATGTCGGAGGGTTTGAGATGTTCCAAACCTGAATTGTTTTACATGTTCAGTCAAACTATTGTCAAACCAAACACAGACAGATTTGTGTAACACTACTTTATACAATGATTAGCACTGTTCTCCTACCACAGGAGTTTCTATGCAAAAGATAGATGACTGTCAGTAGAAACTCTATGCAATATATAATTTACTATATGCAATGCAGATGTTTTTTCCAAAATGTGGATTTCTCTCCAATAAGTGATTGGTAATTATCATTGCTTGGTACGTCTGGTAATGATGGCCTATTTGCTAGATAGCAGATGATAATGGCGGTCATATGCTGTTAGGTATAATAGCAGACATTTATGGCTATGATGCTCTATTATGTAGTTTAATGCATGAAGGCTTCCCTTGAATACATATGCTTAAGAATACACACAAGCAAGCAAGTTCTTAATAGCATTTGGATTCGTTCTGGGACTAAACTAATCTATTTTCTGTACCAGGCATTTTCAGAAAATCTGTAATTAAAATCAATAGTTGGCGACTCCGCAAGAATGTGCTCACTCGAATTTTGAGGCTGCAAAAGAAGAAAACACTGTGTGACTTCCACATAACTCTGGCCACACAGACGCTTTATATACTGTGATGTCAAAAACCTTGCGACTACTGATAAAGAAAATATCACTAAAAATAACTCTAAAAGCCAAATCCTATAACTTGCATTTCTGTACCAAAAAGAGAATTTCAAGGGCATGAAAGTCTCCAGACATTGAGGTGGGTTTACTATTCGGAAGGTGCCAGAAATCTGGCTTAGTTTGTGTCAGTAGAACTGGAATATGGTATTTGCCTTTCACCACATTTATTGTGCGTTTCAGACACTTTTCGTGCCTCACTTGACAAGAGGGCGTGGCTTAAAGGGTTTGTTGCACCATACACTGTAATGACATGTTAATTGGATATACCATCAATTTGTGATATTTACGGGTTGCATCTATCAAGAACAAGCCCCAAAAGCCCCTGAGTTTTGAATGGAGGGGTGGTCAGTACTCTCCCACTGAAATTAATGGGAGTTTTGAATACATGGGAGAGTTGTGGCGAGGCTCAGACTGGCCCAAGGGGTATAGGGGAACCTCCGGTGGGCCCCTAAGCATGGTAGACATGGAGTTGTTTTTTTTAATTGCATATACATCCTCAGAAGAGGAAAAAAAGCATAGAAAGAGAGGCAAAAATCAAGAGGAAGAGTATAGGAGGCATGTACAGACATTTACAGTAGCTGTAGGGTGGGAGCCTAAAATAAACTCCACTGGTGGGCCCCAAGAATCAACTCCATCTGTGGGCCCTAAGTACCCCAGTCCGATGCTGGTTGCGGCCACGTCTCTATTCAGAGTGGAAAGGTTTCAGTGCTTGTTCTCAAGATAGAGGCGGATTACTAGCGATATGCCATCAAAGTATATGATGGGACAACCCTTAAAGGGGTTGTCTCACTCCATTGATTCATCTTACCTCAGTCCTGTTTTCTCAGTTTTAGTTTTGAATTCAGGGGCGTGCTTACCGGCTTTACTGTCTTCTACTGATCTGCAGTGATGGGCTGTTGAGGACACCAGGTCTGTAGCAATAGTGACCAATGCTGGCAGCCTTTCAGGAGAGATCAAACAGGTCTGTAGCTATAGCGACCTGAGGAGCTGATGCCGCCCATACAAGAGGGGATATCTAGGAATAGGTAGGACACCGTTAATGGACATATATGGCAAAGTGACTTGTTTTTGCAATATTTTTAACATAAAAAGAAATCCTTGTAGTGAGACAACCCTTTAAAGAGGAAAAGAGAGTTGCTTAGTGGGATGGGAACTGATGTGAAATGTGGCAACATGAACCAAAACTTCACCACATTTTGGAACAAAATTTTGGCATGAAGTAAGCAAATCAATAAATGGTAGAAGGGTAAACAGAAGTATTTAAACATGTGGCAAATTTATCATACCACATAATACGTTGGTCTTGGTATAGTGGGATTTGTTTGGTAGCAGTATGATAGTGTAATGTATGGTAAGATATTTGGTCCTTGTATTATCTAGTAACTGCATGACTATTTATAAGAGGTACTGGTAAATGTTTGTAGTCAGGGGATGGGGGCATCCCAAACTATGCTATGGGGGACAAAGCTTTTCTAGTGACACCCCTGGTGAAGGGGACCTCTATTCTCCTAACAAGTGGGAGTCCTGAACGTTCAACTGGCACGTATCAGACATTTATGGCATATAACTTTGCCTCATATAGTATTTCCTATTTGGCCCTGCTTTAATCTTATAATGTGGCCCCAAACCAGAAAAGGTGGTGCATCTCTAGTCTATTCTTAAGTGTCTACTTGTAATAGACAAGGTTAGTAAATCTGCCCCACTGACTCAGATATTCTGAATTTTGGAAACTTCTGATGAGTACTAATGAGCGCAGATCATTTACGAGTTACTTTATCCTTATGGTATAATGCAGTGCTCAAACGAAGAGAGACTGAACACACTGTAATTCTTGGCTCACATGGAAATTCATAGTGCCTAGAGAGTGGTGCTCACATTTAGTCATACAGTGGCCACATAATGGGAAACAATGACCCAGAGTACCTTAGTGCCATACTGTGCCACCAGAAGTTACAGAGCCCACACAGAATCAT
Source organism: Phyllomedusa bahiana (assembly GCA_025379985.1). Lineage (NCBI taxonomy): Eukaryota > Metazoa > Chordata > Amphibia > Anura > Hylidae > Phyllomedusa > Phyllomedusa bahiana. The sequence continues at coordinate 29,075 of JAODAL010008855.1, read as the reverse complement.
ACCATGTCCATTCATCTAGTATCAGTGTACAGTGTCCAGATGGTGGAATATTTTGCCAAGATAAGAATTTTCTTTAAGATACCACAGACACTACTGTGTGAATGAGGCTCTAGGCTAATTCTTATCTCATCTACATTTTGGATACTATGGGCGACATGTATGTACGGGGCTCTTTTCAGCCCAAAAACAGGTGCAGCCCCGTGCGCTTGATGTATGAGCAGGTGCACTCCAGGCGCCCCCTGCACTTTGTAATGCACCTGAGATTGGGGGACGTGCTGGAGGCGTGTCGCACTACAACCATACGAAGCTACACATTTATAGCTTCAGTACAGCAAATCCAGGCGCATTACTGCTGGAATAGGTAGAGCACTTTAAAAATGGTTTACCTGAGTTGGAAGTGTCGCTTTGTAGCTAGAAAGCGCTAAATCTATGACCTGATTCATAGATTCAGGCGCATTCTACACTACTAATGCACACAAAAAATGGTGCCTTGGTGCCAAAAATTATTCATGTCGCCCTATAATAATCATACTGTGCACCATATGTCAGTACACATGCATACCTTCCAACTTTTAGAGATTGCAAAGAGGAACACATCAGGTCATGCCTCTAACCACACCCAAACACATGACATCACACCAGGACACGCCTCTAACCATGCCCAAACACATACATGCCAACTTTTTAGATAGGCAAAAAGGGACACATTTTCAGAATTGCATTGTATCCAATGATGAGATATTAAGTAAGCTGTTATGCAATATACAGTGAGGAAGCAATCAGATACTTTTTACAGCAAGATAGTCAGCTTATTGATGCAAATCTGTTTCCTAAATGAAAAAGAGGGACATTTATAGAGCAAAGAGGGACAGAGGGACAAGGGTTACAAATAGGGACTGTCCCTCCAAAATAGGGACAGTTGGGAGGTATGCACATGTAATTCCATATATTGTCATTAGAACAGTATACATAAGGAAGCAATGCCACTGGCAACATTGAAGTAAATAGGGACTCAGGAAATAAAATTTTTGTGCAAACCACAAAACTAAGAAATAAGCTGCATAGAAGAGTTCAAGTAAGAACATTCACTGAAATGTTAGAAACGATGGGAAAAGTCCTGACAGATCAGGTGAAGGAAGTTACCATCAGTCAGGTCAAATACTTGTCTAGAGGCTTCTGCCTGACAGACCAAGCTGCCCACCAAGTAACATCACGATGCCACTCGCTGAATAAATGACACTGCCTTGAGGTTATGTCTACATGATGAACTCAATAATGGCCTTAGAATACAAAGTGCATGTGATGTATATCACAGAACACTAACTCCAGCTGTGAAGACTGCAGCCACCAGGGAGGAAGCGGAAAATGTGTGGATGCTACAAATGTAGAATAGAAAGATTTAGTCTATTCAGCCAAAAGAGCCAAGAAGGGGAATTATAAGTCAGATTTTTTACTGCAGCAGCAGCAGCGCCACTTTTGTCCATGGATTGTGTCTGGTATTGCAGCTCAGGTCCATTCTACTTGAGCTGCAGCACAAGACACAGCCAATGGAGAGTGGTGGCACTTTCTGTAGAGAAAACGTAGATTTTTTTTCTAATTCTATATAAGGGTCCATTCACTCAGCGTTTTTGGATCTGTGTTGGATCCGAAAATCGCATCCAAAAACGCAGCATTAATCGGATCCAACACATACACAACATGCAGCTGTGTGTTTGGATGTGTGTTGGATGCAGCAGGATCGCTCCCTATAGTTTAAAATAGGGCTCCTGCTGCGTCTTTCGGTCCAAGAATTGACATGTCAATTCTTGGAACGGATCCGAAAGAAGTAATGAGATGCACATCAGTGATCACTCATGTGAACGCCGATGCATGTTTCAAGTTAAAAGCAATGTAAATCACATTGCTATTTATTAGATACGTGTTTGGGTCCGTTTGGGGTCTGACAGACGGATCCAAACACTTATCTAAAAGCGTATGTTCACATGGCTTCAACACTCCATGTGAACGTACCCTAAGGGTAAGTATACACAACCTATTACTGGCGTGTACCTTTACATGCCAAAAACATGTTCGTTTAGCCCGTGAAATTATGTGCTTGCAAGAGCGTAATTTAATTGAGAAAATGGAGCGCTCTGGTAGAGTAATTTTTTTTCCTTCTATACTTTTGTATTTTTCTGAGTGGAAACGACACAAATATTTGACATGTCATGCACCGTACTGTACCGTGCCCTGAAAAATACGTGACTAAAATCATCTGCATGATGACAATGATCTTACATTGCATCTCATTGAGTGCTATATTTGAACATTGTTTAAACCGTATTTTGATGCAAATTATGCATCAAATTACGCACCACAATACGTTGTGAGAACACTCCCCAAACCTTTAAGATTTTACCATTAGATTTTCATTGCTCTAAAGCCGTTTGCGATGCACCAACCAACATTTGGCAATATGCAAAGAGATTTCAGGCTTACGTTTCCTGCTGAGCAATGAAAATCAGATCCATGACATTCCTAACAAACAGTGCAGTCTGATAAATAGCTGACGTCTGCCACCATTTGTAGTATTACATCTGCGGTTTCCCTTATTATACACTATAACATCTGCAGTTTTCAAATGACTAAATCAAATTAGTGGTTTTCCATAGAACTGTATTATATCATATCTATGGTTTCCCACAATACTTTAACATTTTTGTGGTTTCCCGTTGTATTATATCATGTCTGTTGGTATCCATGGTTTCCCAAGACTATGCCATATAGTTGGTTTTCTATAGGACTATATTATATCCATGGTTACTCACTGCATTGTATCTTATCTATGGCCTCCCATAATATTATATCATATCTGTATTTTTTATATGACTAGAAGAAATCTATGATTTCCTACTATAATTTAAAATGTCTGTGGTTTCCCATGCTATCATATCAAGTCCAATATCTTCTATAGGACTATGTCATATACATTGTTTCCTATAAGACTATATCATTTTCATATGTATGTTTTTTTAGAATATATTATATTTGTAATTTCTCATGGAACTATATAATATTGATCATGTTATAATATCACAATATTAAAACCCACATACTGAATGCAAAATATTTAATAATATGTAATTATGTATTGAATATGAAGGTTTGAAATGAGTACGTCATTATGTAGTTAGGGAGCTATGCTCACTAGCTGTGTTCACTGCATAGGCAGAAGGTGCCAGCTGTTCACTGCATAGGCAGCAGGTGCCAGATGTTAATTACAGCTGACACTTGCCACTAACAGCAGGGATTGGAGCCAGCTCCATTCTCTGCTGTTTAACCCTTTCAACGTCCATGGTGATCATGGCCGCAGCGTCTAAATGACCGTTCAGTGGTGCTGCAAATCGTTCTTCTCTCTGATAGCGCCCCCGGGTGCCGAGCGGTTACCATGGCAGCTGGTAAGCTCATAAAGGATTACATGGCTACCATGTTAGAGCTTATGTTACTTCCTGCCTCAGACAGGAAGTAACAGAAGCACCCTCTTGGTACAGCCTTCTGTAATATCTATATAATGCTGAAAGGTATACAAGCGATTGAGTACATTAAAGGGGATGTATAACTTCATCAGTTTGGCTGTTCCATTGTGCTCTCCAGCTTCTCAGCTCAAATCCAGAGGGGTTTCTTCCCCTCCCAGCCGGGTGTTTCTTAACCAAAGGTTTGACATCATCCCCCCTTCACTGTTCATGCTGGCTCCATATGTCCCCCCCCCCTCCACATGTACCTGTTTCTCTTCCTATGCAGTAGTATTTTGTAAGAGCTGTTTACATACCACATTCTTGCATGCATGTTACAATTGAATCCAGTCTTGTATAAACTCCTCCAGAGCTGTGCAGAGTGATCTGCTCACGGCCCCTAATGATCCTTCTATGTTTAGGCACAGTCGCACAATTGTGCTGTTTTCTGATTGTAGAAGCCCTGTAGTGTTATTCCGTTTCTTCTGGCTGTGCAGAGTGAAAATGTGCCCGTCCCTTACTTTGAGTGAGAGGCAGGAATGCAAGCTCCGTGAATACAGCTCCATGAACAGAATGTAAATGAGCTCTCAGCTAGTGAAATGCAAGGAGGAGGGATCCGACCAGGACTGGAGATCAGTGTAAACAGAAACAGAAGATAAGGGATCCTGTGATAACAAAACAGCTTTGCTAATGACATCCAATGCAAAGTTACTTGTTTTCACTGTCCCCTTATTCTGAAGACCATTCAATTAATGATACAACCCCTTTAATAGTCTAGTTCCCTTAGTTGATTCCAATTATAAAACTAAAAATAAAATAAAAAATTTTAAAAGTAAAAAATAAAATTAAAAATATTAAAAGTTCAAAACACCCTCTTTTTGCAATTTTATAAATAAAAAAATGTAATTAAAATGTACACATAATTGTTGCATCTATAAAAGTCTAACTTAATAACAGCTATAATCTATATGATTTTTTGGTCATTTCACATACCTAAAAAATTGGAATAAAAAGTGATCAAAAAGTCAGGTCCATATGTTGAAGTACAAAAAAGTTATTGGTTGCATAAAATGGCGCTACAGCGCAAAGTTAAAAAGTAGACCCTACATATTTGGTGTCACCGGAATACAGTTAATATTGCGTCGTCGTGGATTTTAGGTAATTTTTTTTTCTGCCGGATTTACAGTCGAAAATGAGTCCAGTTCATCTCTATGGGGTTTCGGACCTTGGTCCGACATAGAAATGTTTAGGATGTGTTTTTTAGCCTTGGAATATGACAGAATATCGAACATGTTCTAAGTTTTTTTTTTTTTTTTAAACTGTGGTTTATAATTCTGACCTCAAAAGAATCCGAGTTGTGTGGCCTACAATTCGGATTTTCAATTCGGTCAATTCGGTATAGGGGAAGAGTTTACACTCAGATTTCTACGGTTTTTGTCATGTGGATAGACCCTAAAAATGAGGAACAATTTTAGGGGTATGAATACTTTTGCAACCCACCGTACGTTTTCTCATAGGACTATATAACATCTGTAATTTTTCATAGGACTGTAACATATACATAGTTTATATACATAGTTTCCCACTAACCACTTAACATTTCTATGGTTTCCTATAATATACTTTATTATATCTGTGTTTTCCCATAGTATTAAAGGCATGTTCTGAGAGTTTGATATATTTTGGGAAAGGCTTCTTTTGTCGTCTCATTATCTGTCCCCGCTCCTCGGTATTCTGTGCAGTGACACATGACATGACTGTGTTGGACAAATACAGCATAGAGACAAAGCCACAGGTTATTAATGTATCAGTGTCATTAAGAGCTATTCAGCCTGTTGTTCAGGATTGGGGGCAGACACGTGCTTCTCACAGAAGATTGCTTCAACTAGGATACCTATACACTAACTGGTGTAGTGGGTCTGAGCGCTGGGACCAGGGCCGCCAACAGAAATTTCAGGGCCCCATACAGCTGAAGCACCTGGCCCCCCCCCGTAAACCCCGCCCCCAGAAACCCGATCGCCCCGCCCCAAGCAAAATAACCTGACTCTAGGACAAAAAATGCGCCCATTTTACCACATAATACAGTGTGCAAAAAGAACTGTATTGTGTAGTACAATAGCAAGTGAGTCACACATATGTCTGTCTCACACATCATAGACACAGGGCTAAGTAGCTCCATCCATATCCCCCTCCACCCACTTTCAATTTCCCCCTCCACCCACATAAAAATATCCCCCTCCACCACCTTTTAAAAATTATCCCCCCCCCCAATTCCCAATTTCCCCCTCCCCAAACATAAAATTATCCCCCTCCCCCCCAAAACATTTTCCTCTCCCCCCACAAAAAATTTATTTTCCTCCCAAATTTAACACAATATTCCTCCCCAACCCCCCATACAATACCCCCTCCACCCCTTTAAAATATCCCCCCTCCACCCACTTCCCAATATCCCCCTCCCCCCACATACAATATCCCCCCCCCCCCACATAAAATATCCCCCTCCCCCGACATACAATATCCCCCCCCACCCACATTACAAATCCCCCCTCCACCCACATCAATACCCCCCTCCCCCCCAAATTAAAAATTTCCCCCTCCCCCCCTAAAATTTATCCCCCTCCCCCCCCACATACAATATCCCCCTCCACCCACATACCCTATCCCCCGCCCCCCAATAAATACCCCCTTTCCACCAACATAAAAATATCCCCTCCACCCACTCACATACCCCGCTCCCCCCACATACCCCGCTCCCCCCACATAAAATTTTTCCCCCCCCCCCCCAAAATACAATATCCCCCCCCCCAACTAAAAAATTTTCCCCTCCCCCCACTTTTAAAATTTATCCCCCTCCCCCACCCCAAATAAAATTACCCCCTTTTCCACCCCCAAAAATAAAAATTTTCCCCCCCCCACCCGAAAACAATATCCCCCGCCCCCCGCATACAATACCCCCTCCCCCCCCCCCTTTAAAATATCCCCCTCCCCGAAATCCCAATATCCCCCCCCCACAATACAATATCCCCTACACCCACTTTAAAATACCCCTCCACCCCATACAATACCCCTCCCCCCAAAAACATTTTTCCCCTCCACCACATACAATATCCCCTCCACCCCCCATAAAATTTTCCCCCTTTTCCCCCCCAATACAATATCCCTCCACCCGATACAATTTTCCCCCTCCACCCCCCATAAAACTTTTCCCCCTTTCCACCCAATAAATTTATCCCCCCCCCAAACCCAAACATACAAAAATTCCCACCCCAAACCCACATACAATACCCCTACCCCCAAAACAATACCCCCCCAAACCCCTACAATATCCCCCTCCACCCCTTTACAATTCCCCCTCCATCACATACAAATCCCCTCCACCCAAACTTTAAAATTTTCCCTCCTCCCCCCACTTTACAATATCCCCCTCCATTTTTTCCCTTGGTCAGCACCCCCACCACCTTCTAAAAAACCCAGAAGAAAGTAAGTGTCCCTTTAACACCCAGCTAAAGGTATAACCTAAAACCCGCCAATAGAGCCCCCATAGAGGTGGGCCCACCAGCTAGGTTTAACCTCCCAACACCGCCACATAAGCCCAAATTTGAGGTAAAGACACCAGCTCAGGTCACATTACAGTGAATACAGCACGACCCAAAATTTAAAGAAGCAAAAAAACCCCTGAAAATCAGGAATTTCCGGCGGTCTTATTGAGGATTGTTCTTTTCTCATGAGTCGTTCTTTTCCCCTTTTTTTCTGCTTTCCCTTCCACAACCCCCAGGGGACTTGTCCGGCCCCAGCTCATCCCGGGAGGGAAAAATTTTTTACACAAATATCTTAGAATCCTCAATTTTTAAGCATTTTTTTTTACCTATTTACCTCTGTACAAAACTGCCCCCGGGGGGGGGGAGAGCGGGTACAGGGGAAAAACTTAAGGCCTAGTATTCCCAAGGGGGGTTTGGGGGGTGGGGGAGGGGGACTAACCCTTTGGGGGTAATTGGGAAGCTATGGGGGTGCTCCCCCAAAAATTATAATTTAAAGGGAGGTAGGCAAAAGGGAAAGGCCCCCCCGGGAATTAAAATAGGCCCTTTTTAGGGAGGTAGACCCCTGCCGGTTTAAATTGGTTTGGCCAACCCCCGGTTTGGTTGGTGGGTACCTAAACCATGAGTCCCCTTTAGTTTTTTAGGGGGGTCAAAGGGGCCCCCCCTTTAGAGGTTTGGTGTTTTTCAGGGCCCTCCCTTTTGAGTTAGGTGGGTAAAAGGGGGTCCTTTAGGGTTAAGGGAGAGTTGGGGCCTCCTTTAGAGGTTAGGTAGAGTCAGGGCCCCTCTTTTGATGTTAGGGAGCCAGGGCCCCTTTTTTTTTTTAGGAAACCCCCAGGGGGCCCCCCTTTGAGATAGGCGTGCCCGGGGGCCCCCCTTTTGAGATTGGAGTTTCCAGGGACCCCCTTTAAAAGTTTTGGGCCCGTCAGGGACCCCCCTTTAGGATTGGCAGTTGGCCCCTTTAGTGATAGGCAGGGCAGGGGGCCCCCTTTTGTGATTTAAACAGTCAGGGGCCCCCCCTTTTGTGATAGGCCCGCGCCCGGGCCCCCTTTAGTGATAAGCAGTGCCCGGAAAACCCCCCTTTTGTGATAGGGGTAAAGGAAACCCCTTTTGTTTATAGGAGCCGCCCGGGACCCCCATTTAGTTTATAAAACAAACCCCCAGGGGGCCCCTTTAGTGATAGGCAGTCGGGCCCCCCTTTTGTATAGGGGAGCGCCAGGGACCCCCCTTTTTGTGATTGGCCCGGCCGGGAACCCCCTTTTTGTGATTGGCCCGCGCCCAAAGGGGCCCCCTTAAGTTATTAGGCAGCGCCCGGGGGCCCCCCTTTTTGTGATAGGCAGCGCCAGGGGGCCCCTTTGTGATAGGCAGCGCCGGGCCCCCCTTTTGTGTTTGGCATCGGGGGCCCCTTATATATTAAAAAAAAAAACAAATCACCCTTCTGGCCTGGGCCCTGCCTCCCGAGCTGCCGCCGGCCCGTACTGGCGCCCTGCATAGGCGGGCGGTTAAAGGGTGACGCCCGCCCCCCCCCTACGTCACCAGTGGGGTGGCGCGGGCAGGCTAAAGGCCAAATGCATTCAGCCTCCCAGGGATCGCGGAGCGCGGCTAGTGGCGCTGTGCCCCGCTGACACCGCGCGGCCCCGGGAGTCGGGGACATCAGCCCCCCAACTCCGGGCCGGTTCTCTGGGCGGGGGATGCGGGGCCCGGGGTTTCAGGGGCGGATCCCCGGGGCGGGCCCCGGGGGAGCGACGGCACTGCCCGGGGCCCCCGCGGGCTCGGCGGAGCCGGTGCGGCGGCCGCCCCGGGGGCCCCGCCTGCGTGGGGAAAAAAGGGGGCCCGTTCCCGCGGGCCCCTTATTCCACCGGGCCCATCGGGAGCCCGGTTGTACCCCTGTTGGCGGCCCGGGTGGGACCCCACAATTGCTAGAATATTTAGGCTCCTTTTGCACTGCTGTCCAGACAGTGGTGTAGCTGCAGGGGTCCCTGAGCCAGGAGGGCCCATATACCCTTCTCATCACACAGCAGTAGCTCTCATTGCCCAGCACTGCAGCGATCGCAGCTGATGACCGCATAGTGGCCACTTAAGCCCCTAGATGCCGGGTTCAGTAGCAGCCACAGTATCACAGTATCTAGGTGACGGACAAAGGGAGGGGGTTCTCTTTATCTACCCTTCACCCTCTCCATCCTTACAACATTGTTGCATTGCCGTATATAATGAAAGTGGTCACATAATTTAGATCCATACTGGGTTAGAAAAAAAGTCAATAAAAAAGAAATGTTCGAGCATTTAAAAAAAATCTATAAAAGATAAAAATAAAACACAAACCCCTGCCTCCCTGATAAAAAAAAGTATTTTGTATGTTATCTGTCTTTTTAATATATATTTATTTATTATTTATATATATTTTATATATATATATATATATATTATATATAAATATTAAATACACATACTAGGCATCGCTACCTTTGAAAATTTTTAAATCTATAAAATTATTGTTTTTTCTAATCCATATGGTAAACACTGCCAAAAAAAATCCCAAAATTATATTCTTTGGTTTATTCAGCCTCACAAAAGAACAGAATAAAAAGTGATCAGCAACTCTCATGTGCCCCATAATGATACCAAAGAAAACGTTATTACACCTCTGTTTTGGAGGTCCTTTGGGACCCTATTTTCATATTTTTGTTAAATATGAGTATTTTTTTTACGTGCTGCAGACATGGGGTTTTGCGGCTTCTAGCGCGTAGCGGCTTAGAAAAGAGTGTACTTCACAGCCTTGTTCTTAGAAAAGTTTTTGCAAGTGCCGGAAGCGAGGAAAACCCCCGCTCCCTGGTTAACCCCTTTTCTTTTGAGGTCATAAAAAGCATAATAAAGGGGTTTCCCCTGCTCTTCGGGTGACGGGATTCCCCGTGAACCCCACAGGCAAAGAACATCTCGTTTAAAGGGATTAAATTTAAAATTGGCCCTAGGAGCCCCCCAGTTTTTGTACTATGTGCGTGACATTACTCTTGAAATAATTCATATATTCAGTGTTAATCTCTCACTTGCTGTCTACAGAGCTGCTGGTTCCTTTCTGTTTGTTTGGAAAATATTGGAGTTGCCCGGGTTTAAAAGGGTTTTTTATTTTTTAATACATTGATTAAATAATAAAAACAGATTTTAAAACCCTTTTGGTTCCCCTTTAAATGTGATTATACAGGGTTTCAAATAACAACGCGGCAAAGGAACAAAAATTATCTGCTCCTCCCCCTGGGGCCCATTTGCAACCTCCTAGTATGGCCAAAGGATAAGACATCCTAAAGAAGGGGGGAAAGAGGGTAAAGAAGGAAGGAAGAAGAGAAAAAGAAGGTGAAAAGGGAAAGAAGAAAGGTAAAAGGTGAAAAAGGAAAGAAGGAAGGAGAAAGAAGGAAGGTAAAAAGAGATGAAAAAGGAAAGAAGGAAGGTAAAAAGAGGTGAAAAAGGAAAGAAGGAAGGGAAAGAAGGAAGGTAAAAAGAGATGAAAAGGAAGAAGGAAGGTAAAAAGAGATGAAAAAGGAAAGAAGGAAGGTAAAAAGAGGTGAAAAAGGAAAGAAGGAAAGAGAAGTACGGAAGTGAAAAAAGTAGGTGAAAAAGGAAAGAAAAGAAAATAATGGAAGAAGAAAGGGAAAGAAAGAAAGAAAGAAAGAAAAAGAAAGAAAGAAAGAAAGAAAGAAAGAAAGAGAGAGAGACGTCCTTTTTGTTTGTGTGAATATCAGTGTCAGGCTGCTGCTGTGTATCAGCAATGCTGGTGGCAGTGATGGCAGAGACCTCCCTGGCTCTCAGGGCTCTGGATGTCCCATTGTGCAGCTGCTGCCATCGTCCACACAGCTCTGCAGGCTGAGCACTGTGCACTATACATACACTACATTCATGTGACACAGACAGAGAAGCACCAGAGAGGTTTGTGTAGACACAAGCCTGCTCCCACCTCCCAGCCCTCCTCCTCCTCCTCCTCCTCCTTCCTCCCTCTGAGTGCTTCTCACATTGAGTAAAGTTCAGCAGACACTGGAGATCAGGAGGCAGCAGAGCTGGTGGCTCTCAGCACTTCTCCCTCCCTTCCTCTTCCCTATTCTTCAGTCACTGAGGAGTCATTTGTTGATACATTGTACATGGGAGATCTAGTGCTGTGTGTGGGTGAAGAACAAGAAGCCTTTGAGAAGGTGTCTTAGAGGAGGTTGTAACACAGGACCTTCTGAGTCAAGACTTTCTCCAGAACTTTTCCTTGCTGCCTTGAGATATTCTTCTTCTCCTGTTAAACATGTTGTGCAATGTATCAGGGATCAGTTTGCATCCTCCAGGGGAGACAGACTGGAAGCAATCCGGAGGTGCAAGCAGAGCTAAAACTTTAAGGTGAGAAGCACAACTCTAGGCTTGTCCTTCACCTGCTCCTGGGTGGTACTGAAGGACAGCGCCCAACAGTGTGGCCTCAGCAATGAACATTTCAAGGGACCCCTTAATCCTTAATGTTGGGGGTGCCAGGTATTCCTTTTCTCAGGATGTGATTAAAGATTTTCCGCTGAGGAGGGTGAGCAGGCTGCACAGCTGTTCCTCTGAGAAGGATGTCTTAGAGGTTTGTGATGATTATGACCAGGAGAGGAATGAGTATTTCTTTGACAGGCATTCGGAGGCATTTGGGTTCATCATGATGTATGTCAAGTATGGCAAATTAAGATTTGTGCCCCAAATGTGTGAGCTTTCCTTCTACAACGAGATGATCTACTGGGGGTTGGAATGTTCTCAACTGGAATATTGTTGTCAAAGAAGGTTGGATGACCGCATGTCGGACACCTACACCTACCTGTCTGACGAGTCCAAGCCTGATGAGAATACAGTCCAAGAGGACCCCCCGCCACCAGAGGAAAAGAAATGGTTGGAGCGGATGAGGAGAACTTTTGAGGAGCCCACCTCATCGTTGGCAGCCCAGATCTTGGCTGTGGTCTCTATTCTTTTTGTCATTGTCTCCATGGTGGTCTTATGTGCTAGCACCTTACCTGACTGGAAGACTGCAGAGAATAGGAGCGTGGAAGAGCACAGGTATACAGCAAGTCTATGGGAACCTTCGGGGTACGAGCAGTAATTATCACTACTATCAGTGTCCGTCTGTCTTGGGGGGAGGGGGTGCCTATTGTCATGTTACCTATGGTACCCTCTACCTCAGAGGTTCGCAACCTGTAGCTGTTCCAAAACTGTGTCTCCCAATAGTTTTGGAACTCCGTGTTCCTTTAAGGGCATGCTAGGAGTTGTAGTTTTGCAGCAGCTGGAGAGCCGCAGGTAGGAGACCACTGCTTTGACTCAGAAACTAGACCCCAGCACAAATTAAGATCACCCGGATAGGAATCACCTGCTACACAAGGTGCTTAAGTTGAGCTGAGGGATTAGAACATATATAAACACTTGTAAAGCACTCCTGATAGACCTCATTATCTGTGCGGTTTGGCGTGTTTACTATTGAGGGAGACCCAGCAGATTAACCCTTTGCCTCCAGTCATTAGCATCCGCCATGGGTGCCTGCATTGATATACACTGCTGCCAACAGGCATAAGTGGAGAGCTGTAGTTGGTCCATGACACCTGGATACACTACATTAACCTGGTCTATACTGCTTACATAGTACTAACCCTTACCTTCTCACATTATACTCATACTGCTCTAGTTTATTACAATTTATTACCTGCAAATGGCTTATGTTCACAGTAATAAAATGGCCCATGACATTGATGAATGCGTCACATCACTGTTTGCAGGATTTTGCAATATGATCTTGTACACGTTCACATGGCAAAATTCCATGTGATGACTATATCGCTATTTTATGATGTATGGTGATTTTGCATGAAAGTTTTGGAGATTTAGGGTGCATTGCAGAAGATTACGGTAGTGTTTTACAGTAGATTTCTACAATTTGCAATGTGATTTTTGTCTGTGTTGGTTCTATAGTTAAAACAAGTTGAAAGCACTTGCAGACAAATGTGGGGTAGTTTGCAGTAAAGCACAGTATTTTGTTACGTATGGTGTTTGGCCACGTGGCGCAATACTGATGTCATTCAGCACAAGGGGATTCATTATTAGACTAGATGCTTAACGGGGTTTCCTCACTACAAGGATTGCTTTTTATGTTAAAGATCTTACAAAAATAAGTCACTTTGCAATATATGTCCGTTAAGAGTGTCCTACCTATTCCTAGATATCCCCTCATGTATGAGCTGTATCAGTTCCTTAGGTCGCTATAGCTACAGACCTGTTTGATCTATCCTGATAGGCTGCCAGCACTGGTTGCTATAGCTACAGACCTGGCTTCTACTGCAGCCTAGTGGAAGATAGTAAACACGCCCCTGAATTCAAAATGTAACCAAGAGAAAAGGACTGAGGTAAGATGAATCAATGTAGTGAGACAACCCCTTTAATTATAAGCATGTATTTCAAAGGAAAGTAATTTACACATTTTTATCATGCGTTTTTACTTTAGTGTATTTTTTCATTTCTTTTTTGCCGTGGATTTTTGCTGCCTATTTTCATGCGTTTTTCAGTACAACCAACTTAATTTTATTTCATGCGGTTTTCCCTTGTCAAAATACGCACCAAAATCTAAATCAACAAAATCCACATGTAATTTGGTATGTTTTTTGCAATCCCCATTGACTCTACATTGTAAAATTTCTGTGCGTAAAACAAGCGTTATGCACCAAGAACCGACAGGCACTCACGTAGCGCATCAAACAATGGGTTAGAAAACACACTAGGGGCGATATGTATAAATGGGGCTGCGCCAGTTTTCTGGTTCGCTTTGCGGCCAAAAACCTGCCATAGCCCTGTTCTACAGATGTATGAACAGTCGTACACCCAAACTTGGCGCATTCTGCACCAGACACAACATTTCTGAATGCTCGTTTTGCAGCAGAATAGTACGATTGCGCCAAAGTTTGACATGAGATGTACGAATGCTCCAAAGTGTGGCTCATAAATGTGGTAAAAATCCAGACCAGTTTCAGAATGGCGAGGCTGAGACAAATTTTGCTGTAGGATGGGACACATGTATAATGTGCTGTGAAACACTTTCATATACATTGGCGCCTTCTACACTCCTCTAAAACTGGCGTCTCAGCGCCAGGTTTCATACATGTCGCCCAATATGCACCCCAATAGCAAGTATTCCCAAAACTGTGGGACACTATCCATGTGTTGACGCGTATTTTGCTGTGTAACGAGTGCCTGAAATGTGAATTTTACGCACCAAGGGCCTCATGTATGAAAACTGTCTAGGTCTAAAACTCACTTTGTTGCCATAGCAACCAATCAGAGCGCCCCTTTCATTCTTCTAGAGTTTTTCTAGGTCTAAAATAAAGAGTTTAGTCCTAGACAGTTTTCATACATGAGGCCCCAAAAGATGTGTCAAAAAGCAATGTATGAACTCAATCCTAAGGTTGGAGCCTTCTTCCATGGCGATATCAAGTAAAAAATAATCATATCATATCCTATGCAACTGTAGTAGCACCGCAGTAAGAAATTATATTGCCAGGATCTATCTTGGCGCTATTCGTGGATGTGTAGTTGTTGTGTTACACTGGCCTTGAGCCCTTTTTTAGATGAAAGAAAATCGCAATGCTGCAGGAAGGTGTCCGAAAAATATTACCACTAATTTTCAAGGATATTTGCAGAACAACAATAATTTTATGCAATAAACCTTGTATCACCTGCCATTACCAGTTTGTAAGTTTAGGAGTTATATTTGTCTTTTTTGACACTTAAACCCCCCCTGCATGCTTTATCTGCTACATATTGGGAGTTGTAGTACCGCAATATCTGGAGAGTCATACAATTCATATATTATTATGGAGAAAGGGACAGATGTAGCAGTGCTGTATTTGTATGTTGGATCACTAGCTCTATGTATAACCATAGATAATACATCCTGAAATGAGTCATACTACAGGGCAGGCTCAGCTCTGCTACATCTGTACAGGATGCACAGCACAGTGGGACAAGCAATGAGTTAAATTTAGCTGGCTGAGGAATCCCTTCTTGCTGCTGAGGCTACCCACCCCTTGAGCGGGATGAAAAGATGCTCTTGATACCACACGGATGGGACGGGAGAATACAGACATGTGTTGCACATAACAAGGTTATTGCTAGTGATGGATGGAAGCTATCTTCCAAGCCCTGTGGCGATGTGTGTGGTGCAAGTGCGTGTGATGGGCAGCTGCGTGGGTCCGGGCGGGGGCTACAATCACTGGACTACCAGAGCTTGGTCAGTAATTAACCATAATTTGATCATATACTGACTGCAAGATAAGACACTGGTAATGATTCTGCTGCACATGCCAAGAATTGAAATAATAATGATAATATTACACAGTAAAATGTTGAAAACATTAGATTTATTACATAGGCTATGTTCACACGGCTTATTTTGGGGCACATTTCATGGCGTACTGTGCTTAATACACGGGGAAATGCTCCCCATAATTACGATAATCCATAGATCTCATAGAGAACTATGGATTACGCCTCCTCTCCCCGCTCATACAATACGATCGTATTGTACGCACCGGGAGATAAGTGACATGTCAATTATTTGCGGCGAATACGCGACGCGAGTAATTCATGTCTATGGGGCCGGCGGGCTTCCGGCTCCCCCGCGCCGCGAGAGTACACACGTATTAGCACGAGCACCCGAAACACACGACATACTGCGGCGCGTACTGTACATCCTGTGAACATACCCTAAGAGCTCATGCGTACAACAGAGCCTGTAGGGTGGCACTTGAGTCCCATTGTCTCTGTAGTACAGAGCTGCGGCCACTCATCGCCATATGGTGCCTCTGCATGACAAACACTTTAAAGAGGTCATATGAGCTCTGCTGACATGGCTTTTTTAATACGAGCTTGGTTCTGTAATAAAAAATAACAATTTGGAATCATCTTTTGTAAAAACAATGTAAGGGTATGTGCAGACGGCACCTTGGATACGTTTTTGCAATACGTAACACGTATTGCATTAAACGCATTCAAAAACGTAACACAAAGTGTGATGTGTATTTGGATACATTTTCTGGACTGCAAAAACTTATCCCTATTGTTTCTATGGGTTTTTCAAGAAGTAAAACGAATCAAGAATTGACGTCAATTCTTTGAACGCATCCATTTTACGCAGTGCAAAAACATATCTAAAATGTGTATTGTCTGAATGATGATACGTATTTTACATTGTAATCAATGTAATCATACTTGAACATTGTTAAATATGTTTTGGGGTCCGTTTTTCAGTACAAAAAACGTACCCAAAAAATGCATTTAACAAATGCCTTGTGAACATAGCCTTATACTTTCCCTCTGCTGTTCTTCCTGGATACATGTAAATAATGTAAAAACTGGGAGTTATCATTCTGACTATCAAAAAGTTGCATACCCAAAGACTGTCAGCACTGACTGACACGTAGGGAATATTTTAATCAAGGATCCAAGGTGGATCTGAAACACATAGGCTTGCATTTGTTTGTTCTTGTGTTCTTTTAAAATTGATAAATAAAGAACATGGATTTTAATGGATGGGGTTCGATGCTTATCCATAGATGGATGGAATATTGTAATACCCAACTTAAAATACATTTCCATGAGGAATATCAGAGGAACTGCTCAACACAGAGCTCCAAGAAAAGGTGCTTCGGAATTGTTTTTTTATGGGGAGCCCTTAAAGGGGTTGTCTCATTACAAAGAATAACTTTAAAAAATGTAGGGAACGGTAAATTTACCAATATATCGCGTTGTTCATATTTTTTTTGTTAAGGAGCTACAAATGATTTTATCACAGTCTGAGGACTCTCAGGTTTCCCAAGTGACTGACCTGTGTCCTCCTATTCCCCTGCTGTTGTTCTATCTGATAACAGGGAGTGATGTCATCACTGTAATGGTCTAGTAGTGGATCCACTGGACTGCCGCAAGCGATAATGGAAGCCCACACCAGGAAGCGGAGTCTAAGTAGGTCCCGGTATTCACCAGAGCCCGCTGCAAAGCGGGATGGACTTGCTGCGGCGGGAATCTACCAGGTCGCTTCCACTGGCGGGACTTGCTTGCGGCGGCGGCCAAGGGTAGGCGAAGTACAGGATTGGCAAGCAGGCTCATAGTCGGGGACAGGCAGAAGGGCAGGGCAGGCGGCTGAGGTTCGTGAACGTAGACAGGCAGAAGTTCAGGGCAGGCGGCAAGGTTCGTGGTCGGTAAACGTAAGCAAACGGGTTCGGTACACGGTAGGCAAGACAAGGCTTTCTGGAACGCTTTCACAGTAGGCATGAGCACTAAAGATCCGGCAAGGCTGCCAGGAAGAGGCCAGACTTAAATAGGAGCAGTGCCCGGCAATGGCCAATTACTGGTGCACTGTCCCTTTAAATCTCACACTGCCGGCGCGCGCGTGCCCTAGGGGGTGGCGCCGCGCACGCCGAGGGACAGAGACGGACGGGACAGGAGCGTGGCCGGGTAAGTGACTGGGGACACTTACCGAGTTGTGAGCGGACCCCGGACCCGAGGTGCGGGACGGGGCGCCGCTCGGAGTCGAGGCACGGATGCGCCTGCGACCCGGGACGAGGGTCGCAGGAGCATCTGTGACAGTACCACTCCTTAGGTCCCCCCTTCTTCTTAGAGTGGAGGAATTTCTGAAGAACGCTGCAGTCCAGGATGTTCTCCTCCGGCTCCCACGATCTTTCCTCGGGCCCGAACCCCTTCAAGTCAACATTAAAATATCGCTTCCCTCTAGTCCTTCTCATACCCAAGATTTCTTTAACCACAAAGACATTAGCGGCATCAGCCACAGACAGAGGGTGGACTGTCTTCTGAGAGAAACGATTAAGGACCAGGGGTTTTAGTAGCGAGACATGGAAGGAGTTCGGGATACGCATGGTAGGAGGGAGCCGGAGTTTGTAGGCCACCGGGTTTATGCGCTTAAGGACCTTGAAGGGTCTTACAAAGCGGGATCCCAGTTTGTAGGTGGGGATTTTGAGGCGGACATATCTGGCCGACAGCCATACCTTATCACCCGGGGAGAAGACAGGAGGAGGGCTTCTTCATTTAACTGCCTGCGCCTTCATGCGCCCGGACGCACGGAGCAGGGATTGGCGGGTCAGGGACCAACTGGTCCCAATGTCCTGGACCAGAGTGTCAGCAGCTGGGACCTCAGATGAGGATGCTAGTGGTAGAGGTGGGCGGGGATGGAGTCCGTACCCCACGGAGAAGGGAGAGGCACCCGCGGACTCTAACGCTAGGGAATTATATGACCAGTCCGCCCAAGGAAGTAAGTTGGCCCAGTCCTCTTGCTGAGCAGATACGAAATGGCGCAGGGAACCTCCCAGAACAGTGATTAACTCTCTCCACCTGGCCATTCGTCTGGGGGTGGTAAGCTGAGGAGAAGTCAAGCTTCACCTGGAGCTGAGAGCAAAGGGCCCGCCAGAATTTAGAAACGAACTGCACCCCCCGATCCGAGACGATTTGCAGAGTGAGACCGTGCAGACGAAAAACATGGAGAAAAAATAGCTCGGCCAGGCGCGGGGCAGAAGGCAGGCCTGGCAAAGGGACAAAATGTGCCATTTTAGAAAACCGGTCTATAACCACCCAAACGACTGTATTACCGGACGAAGGGGGTAGGTCGGTTATGAAGTCCATCGCTACGTGAGACCATGGTTGCGTAGGGATAGGCAGTGGGTGCAAGAGACCTGCCGGCTTGTGGCGAGGAGCCTTGTTGCGGGCACAGGAGGTACACACCTGGACGAACTCCTTGACATCCTTAGCGAGGTCCTGCCACCAATAGAACCGGGAGATCAGGAGAAACGT
This sequence comes from Phyllomedusa bahiana, assembly GCA_025379985.1. NCBI lineage: Eukaryota > Metazoa > Chordata > Amphibia > Anura > Hylidae > Phyllomedusa > Phyllomedusa bahiana. The sequence continues at coordinate 10,219 of JAODAL010008855.1, read as the reverse complement.
CTTGCGGGCCCCGGGATGCCCGGCCACCAGTTAGCAGTGCCCCCACTTCAGGATACGCCTACGGAGCGCAGGGCGGACATATGTTGTAAGGGACCAGTCAGGGACACACGAGAAGACACAGACAGAGTGAGGCCCTGCCTGGTCCCCCCCCCTTCCCTCCTTTTGGGGGCCCGACTCCTTAAAAGGTCGGCCCCAACCAAAAAAGACTAAAAATAACTGAATACTGGGAAAAAACACAGACAAACAAATACAAAACAAATAAGGAACGTGAGAAAAAGAAAGGGTTTGGGCAGAAGAGGGCAGCGCAACCAAAAAATCGGGAAAGAGAGAAAAAAAAGGGAAAGACGAGAAAAGTCATTTAACTGTCGGGCAATGCAGTACAAAATCGGGAGAGCAGAATAGTCAAAACCAAGCAGAGTCAGGTAGCCCAAAAAATCCAACAAAAGACGGGCAAGCAAAGGTAAAGAAAGACCCAATATAACACAAGGGGACAGGAAAGGGGGAATCCTTAAATGGGGAACGGGTGAACACAGAGCAAGGTGAAGGGGAATAAACTACCGGTAGGAAACAAATTTTTCAAAGGGAAAACATTTAACTAAAGGGGTTGTGGGGGGATTGTGGGCAGGGGCGTTGGCCAGTAAAAATTAAACAGGGAAGGAAAAGACTCAGTTCACACTGGTAACCAAGAATACAAAGCATTATGCAAAAACCACGGCTTGCGTCCAACCCCGGGGCCCCGGGACCAAACCCCGAAGCGGGGGGTCTTTATTACATGATCTGACATCCCCCCCCCTTTAGGAGGGCCACCGGACCCTCCCAGACTCCCCCAAAGGTTTTACCAGGTGGGTTTGGGTGAATTTTCCCCCCTTTACCATTTGGGGGGAGTATATTTTCTGTGGACTCGAAGCGGACCCTTTTTTGGTCTGAGTCGATGTTTTTTTTGATTTGTTTTTTTTGGGGTTTTTTTTAAGTTTTGATCCTACCCCAACTGTGCACATCGTTTCCCGGGCGGATTCAATTTAGTTTCACAACCTGTAACGGCAGAATATTTGAGGTGGAAATCATCGTCACAGCAAAAGGGGAGCTGCTGGGGGGGGGGGGGGGGGGGGCAAAACTTGGTGTGTCTTATCGGGGGGCCAAGAAATGAAATCAGGGTGGCGAAACACTCCCGGAAAACAATATTTTCAGGTTCCTCAATATCCGGGACATAGATTCTATTCAGGGCAAATAGTTTGGCTCTGCCCTCGAGAGAGGTCTATAGTGAAAACATCGGGTGTTGCAGAGCAGTTTATCCCCACATCTCCATCAAACCCGCCTTTAAAAGGGGAATTACTTTCAAAAAATGTCTGGGTATCAATTTACAGCACACACCAGGAGTGCGCTCCTTGAATCAAACCCACGGCCCCCCCATTTGATCAACTCGGTTCCTCCATCGAACACAGGATTAATGGAGGCGGAGCCAGGGTAACCCAAGAATAATATCCGCAGTGGTTTTCTCCAGACAAAAAAGGAAAAAGTTTTTTTGGGTATGCAAACCCCCAAAAAACATCTAAAGTGATTCTGAGTATGATATTTTTTTTTTTCCCCGGTTGGGGAGGTAGAGTGACACTGAAACGAAAGGGGGAGAAACAAGGGAACTATTTTCCAAACCCCCAAAGGTTAGAAACACCCTGGGATAAAACTGCTGTAGCCCCTGAGTCAATCTGGCTCGAAAGCAAACCTCTTGGAACTAAAAACCCCAGGTTAGGGGCAAAAAAAACTTTTTAAATAGATTTAAAAGGGTACCTGTACATCCAAAATTTTCCCTTTCCGGGAAATTGCTCAGGCTTTGTGTTTCCTCGGGGTGATTTGGGGCTAGCGAGCTTTTTCGAAAATGGTACGGTTTTCCCCCAATTAAGGCCCCCTGCGTTCCCCCAACCGGGTTCCTCCGGGTGGCAGCAGATTTTTAAACCCCAACACCATGGGTTCTTCTTGGGAAGGATGAGAGGGAGTGTAAAAAAAGAACCCTCCCAAAAATTTTGAAGGAGGTTTTACAGGAAACCCTGACTTGAGCTGAAGGCCAAACCCCCTGCTTTTCCCTGCTCTCTCCCTTAGTTTCTGTAAATAGTTAGGGAAAAGTCTGAAGTCTTTTGGGGGCCAGGGGTTGGGTGCTGCCATGCATCCTTTACAGCATCAGACAGCCCTTGCCCGAAAGGGTTTTTAGAGGTTTGGGCAGACCACCCGGTCCCCAAAGTAAAACCCTTGGCGGAACCTGAAAAGTAGTCTTCCCCTGGCGACGGCCTTTCGAATAGATAACAGCTGAGATTTGCCCATTTTGACGGTTGGGATTATATAAAAAAATGGCCCGAGTAAAAAAAAATATGCCCCTGATCTCCTTCAGGGGGTTCAGGGATCGCTAATGCCCATCCCGAGGTGGGCCCTGAAGGAGAGGGGGCACAAAAATTTACTCTTTCACCTCGGGAAAAATATTGAAGCGAAAAAAATAGATTTCAGGATTTCCCCAAAAGTTCGGGAATTTCAGGATTTCCATCAAAGCGATCCGGTAGCGCATCTTTGATTTCTGACGGGGGGGGTAGGATCCCCAAAAGCAGGGGCGGTGGGGACCGGGTGGGTGGCAAGTCCGGGTACCGGGGTCTTTTTACGTCCGACGCTGCGAAATTAGATTCAAAGCCCCCCCCATACCCCGAAAATTGGGTTGTCAACTCGTCCAGACGGGTCAGTGACCGACAAGTCAGTGTCATGTTGAACCCCCCGGGGGAGTTACGGGAAATAAAGGGCCCCGTTTTTTAAAAGTAAGGGGACCTGGGACCAAAGAAAGACACAGCAGAGTGAGGCCCTACCCCCTGGCCCCCCCCTGTCCCGCCTTTTGGGGTAACCCCACCCTAAAAGGTCGGCCCCCCAACCAAAGACGAAAACTACATGAATATGGGAACACAAGTCAAGACCAAAAAAATACAAAACACAATAAGGGGAAAGTGAACAACAAGGTTGGGAGCAAGGGGCAGCGCAGTCCAAAACGGGGGCAGAGAGAAAAAGAAGACGAGCAAAGCGGTAACTGTCGGGCAATGAGTACAAAATCGGAAAACCAGAAAGTCAGAAGCCAAGCAAGTCAGGGAACCCGAAAATCCCAAAAATAGCGGCAAGCAAAAGGTAAAGGAAAGACCCAAATAACAGGCACAGGGACAGGGAAGGAATCCTTAAATAGGGGAATGGTGAACACAGAGAGAGGTGATATGGGAAATAACAATAGCCGGATAGGGAAACAAAAGCTGTCAATCAAAGAGGAACACATTAACAAAAGGGGGCTGGAGGGGTTTGCTGGGGACGGGCGTTGGCCAGTAACAAATTCACACAGGGAAGGAAAGACCAGTTAACACTGGTAACCCAAGAATCAAAGCATTATTCAAAAACCACGGCTTGCGCGCAACGGCCGTGGCCGGGGCCAGAACTCAAGGGGGGTCTGTCGTACATGATCTAAATATGTCTTCCCCGGCGGGACGTTCCGGGGTCGACAGGGGCTACGGAGATAAGGGTTCTGGGGGAATTATGTGTTTTTGGGATCGCTTTTTTCACCCACCCATGGGAGGCAGGGAAAAAGGGAAATCACCCTTAACATTTTTTTCCAGGGCGGAAGTGAATCGGGAAATTAAAGGGGGGAGAAGAAAACGACCACCTAGCTTGCCGGGGATTGAGTTACGGGGCCCTCTGGGGGTTCTGGGGTTTTGTGATCCGATAGTAAAAATTTGGATGCCGGGACCTTCCAGCAAATATCGCCTTCGTCCGGGGCCATTTTATGGCTAATAATTCCCGTCTCCGATGGTAAGTTCCTCCCGCCTGTGAAAAATTTTTGAAAAGAAGCCAAATGCCCGTTTTTCCTTTTGGGGCCCTTTTTTTGCGTGAGGACCGCCCAGCGCCTACCGATAGGCTCTACTTCAAGCGAGAAGATTTCGCGGGTCTGGCCGCGACGGGAGGACCAGAGAAAAAGGCCGTTTTTAGCTTGGAAAACCTTCCTCGGCCGGGGGAAGGCCAGCTGCGTGATTAGGTTTTTCTTCGTAAGGGCCCACAATGGGAGCCCCGCAGGAGAAGTGTGAAATAAACTCCGGGTAAAATTTGTAGAACCCCAGAACCGTTGTAGGGCCCCGAAGGCCCACGGGCGGGCCATTGCAATAGGGCTGAAAACTTGGCGGGGTCCTCCGAAACCCTTTGGTCCGAGAAAATAAACCCAAAAAAGGAAGGCGACTTGAGGGAAGAGGCGTTTCCCTAACTTACATACAAGTGGTTAGCTCGTAAGCGCTTCCACTTGGCGGACGTGGGGGCGGTGGTCTAAAAGATCAGGAGTTATCGGGATGTCGCCCCAGGTAGACCACGACACAGGGTTAAAGAAGACCCCTGAAGACTTCTTCACGAACTCCTGGAAGAGGGCAAGGAGATTACACAGTCAAAGGCATCACCGGGTACTCAAAGTGCCCGTTTTTTGTTGAAAAGCCTTTTCCCACTCATCGCCCTTTGCGGTTTGGGGACCAAATTGTGGGCCCCCTCAAATCCGTTTGGGAGAAGACCCTTTGGGCCCCCCGCAGACGGTCAAATAGCCCCGTGACAAGGCAGAAGGAAGGGTTTTTTTTACCGTGATCTTATTCAACCCCGGTAGTCGACCCCGGGGTTTTAAGGAACCGCCTTCTTTTCCACGAAAAAGAATCCTGCTCCCAGGGGAGAAGAGGACTTTCGTAAAATCCCTTTGAGTTTCCCCGGAGTACTCAACAGGCTTTTTTGTCTCGGGAACGGATAAGGTTTTTAGACTCCCCCCGGGGAGGACGGTACCGGGCAGTAGATGAATCGGGCAATCAATGGACGATGTGGGGGCAAGGTCTCTGTTGCTTCTGGGAAAAAAGACATCAGAAAACTTTGAAGGGCGCGGGGAACCCCGCTAGGGGTTTAGACGGTACCAAAAGCGGAAAGCACACGGGGGCCCACCAAACAGGAACCGACACCGGGGGCCCATCGGAAAGATTTCCCCCGCTGCCATCAAGCAACGGAGCAGGCACTGCAGCCACGGAAGGGCCCAATGGGATGGGCGAGGAAACCGGGGTAACACATAGAATGACAGTCCTCTTTATCAGTGCCCTACTTGTAGGACGTGGCTCCGTACGGTAACGGACTGGATTCCCGGGGATTCCCCAGACGGAGGAGAGGATATATTTTTCTCCAGGAAACCACGGAAATTTGTGTTGAGACACCACGGCAGGGCCCAAAGAAGTTTCCACCCAAACCCGGGAGCCCCAAAATCTGAAGCTTGAAAAGGGGTCCCGACTTCCCTGTGACCGGAGGGGTAGTTAAAATGAGGAGAGAGCTCCACCCCAGGGACCCTCTCCCACGTACCTAGGTGCGCTCCTCCCCCCTTACGCCGTGGCGGGAAATGCAACCCCTGGGGAGTTTTTCGGGCTGCCAAGTAGAGACATGGTTTTCCTTACGCCATCTTTTTTTTAAGTTCCTCGGTCCAGGGGGTTTTCTATCCACTTGCATGGCCTCTTCCACGGCGGGCTGGGAAGGAGGCTGTGGGGGCCGTAGAAACACTGAGCAGGGGGGGTAGGGGCATGTTGGGACCTTTTTTCTTGCCTTGGCGGAGTCCTCACCTCTCTGCGAAGGGATATCAACCCGGTTTGCCAAATGGATGAGCCGTTTAATGAAGATGGAGGGCCCCCGGGCGGCAGAGCACCTTAATCTGGCTGGAGAGGCCTTTCTTGAACGGGCGCCCCAAGCGCATCTTTCCAACCCAAACCCGATGTAGTGTGGGGAACTGCACCATAGTCTCCATGGAGGCGTTCCCCTGCCCAGGTTCAACATGGGGGTTTTTCAGCAGACAAGCGCGGCAGGTTTTCACCACAAAGGAATTCTTGTAAAAAAAGTCCCAGATAGCTGTGCCCGGATCGCTCATCCCAGGTGATTCCAGGGCCCGGGGGTTTTCCAGAGAGGAGACTGACCCCAAGGCCACCTTGGGTCTTTTCCCAAAGGAACTGACCCCCGCCATAAATTCCCATGAAGGGAGCACTGGGTGTGAAGCCCCTGAGGCCCTTGGGTCCCCGTCAAACTTTGTCCATGGACAACCCCAGTTTTAGGACCGAGGGGCAACCGCCCCGGGAGGAACCACGCGGCCCATGCGCTGCTGAGTGGGGGGATGAGACTGCACAGGGGAGAGCTGCTCGATTGCTGCGCTTGCTGCGCAATTGTTTCGATTGCTTGACCCCGACGGTGGGGAGTTGGCGCGCTCGGCAAAGGGCCCTTGTGGGTCCCGGGGCCCGGGTCTTACTGTAACATCTGGTAGTGGATCCACTGGACCGCCCCAAGCGATAATGGAAGCCCCCCCCCAGGGGGCGGAGTCTATGTAGGTCCGGTATTCACCAGAGCCCTCCGCAAAGCGGGGGTGACTTGCTGCGGGGGGGAATCTACCAGGGCGCTTCCATGGGGGGACTTTTCCCTTGCGGTGGGCGGCCAAGGGTAGGCAAGTACAGAACGGCAAGCAGGGCTCGTAGTCCCGGGACAGGGCAGGGGGGTCAGGGCAGGCGGCTGGGTTCATTGAAAATTTAAAAAACAGGGGGAAGGTCGGGCGGCGGGCAAGGGGTTTGTTCTTAAACGAAGAAACGGGTTCGGGGTACAAACGGGGAGGGAAGAAAAAGGCTTTCGGAATGCTTTCAAAGTAGGCATGAACACTAAAAAAACCGGCAAGGCTGCCGGAAAGGCCGGACTTAAATAGATAGTGCCCGGCAAAAGGCCAATTACTGGTGCATGTCCCTTTAAATCTCACACTGCCGGGGCGGCGGTGCCCCAGGGGGGGGGGCGCCCGGAAAAAAGGCCGAGGGAACAGAGACGGACGGGGAAGGAGCGTGGGGGCCGGGGAAGGGGACGGGGACACCCTTGCGCATGTGAGCGGACCCCCGACCCCAGGTGCGGGACGGGGGGCCGCTCGAGTCCCCTGGGGCAAACGGGATGCCCCTCGACCCGGATTAGGTCCGCAGTTGGCATCCTGAAATCACACAGGGAGTGTTAGAGCTTGTGTGTTTCGTCTTTTTAGACAAAAGACTAATTACTGTTTACATTTGCTCAGCAGCTTTTTTTAGGGCCAGAGAAGAAAATTTTAGTAATCGAGGACGGGATAAACAGAGAATCGAATACAGGACCCTAGCTTTAAATTTCAGACAGCTTGACCGGAATGACAGAGCAAACAGCTTATTTCATTCATGCCCTAAAACTTTTGGGGGATGAGACACACCCTTTAAAGGGGGAATACAATTTAAAAAACAAAATGCTTGTCAGTTTTTTGGGAACATTATAACATAGAAAAAAAAACCTCACGTTTGCAACCCGCTCGTTCCAACACGACCACTGCTCCCAATGGTCATGGCCAATGACATCACATTCATTGGTCATGTGACTCTGCAGTTTTTTTTTTTTTTTTTAACGGGTAGTTCTCCCCGGATTTTACAACAACTGGACGCTGAGGCCTGTGATTGAGCACCTATCATGAGGTCACCAGTGAGCACATTAGGACAGGCGGTGCTGCTGGAAAAAGAGGGTTTAAATTGTGAGGCTTTTTTTGCAGTTGTTTTTCTCTATTTTATAACATCCTTGAGTAAGTGATAAGCATTGAAAAAAAATGGAAAACCCCTTTAATCACATCTTTACTAAAACAAATATGTCAGGCCATCTGTGAGAATATATTCAGCTTCAGAACAGAGCACCTAATGGAGCATATCACTGATGAATTCTGTGTGAACTGCACTGAAAAAAATACCTCTTCAAGCCTTAGTATAAGAATCTATCCATACACTGCAGATTTCTTTCTAAAAGTCTGGAAGTCCATTCATATGGGATGGGCTTTCTAAATGTTGGGACTTGGATTCAGGGGCTTTTAGCTCGGGCCCCAAATTTTGTCCATACAATTATACAACCAGGGATAAAAAAGAAAGTATATTGAAGGATACACTTGCTTTTTTCCAGAAAAAAAGACTAGTGATTGGTTGTACAGTTCTCCAGTGGGCAAAAGTCGTGTTGTACTGAACTGACCCGACCCGAATCCTAAGCACAACACTGGAGTCAACATGTATGTACGGAGCTGCACCAGAAGTCTAGAATCTTTCAGCGCCGAAAACTGGCGCAGCCCCCGTTTGGGTAATTTTAATCAAACCCCTCCCAAAATTTAGGCGCATTTAAGAGCGCCCCAGCACTTTTTAAAGCACCTGAGATCGGGGGGGTGCTGGGGGGCGGGCACACTACAACCGACGAAGCTTCACATTTATAGCTTCAGTTGGAAAAAACCAGGCCCATCACTCTGGAAAAGGGAGGCCACTTTTTAAAAATGGTTTACCCGAAAATGAAAAAGTCGCTTTGTATGAAGGTTTTTTTTTAAAACTATGACCCACATAGAACATTCGATTCGGCGCATTTTACGCTCGCATTTTCTAAAACCCCAAAAGTCATAAGTGTTGCCCTAGGATTTGCAGAATTCTATGTGCTTCCTGCCAAACAACGCTATACAAATGAATAGAATTGAGTTTGGAGGCGCATGGAGGCACAGTGCAACTGTAGCAATCATCAACATGACCACTGCAGCGCTGATGCCCTATCAGCCCAACCAACTGTCCCCATACCCCCCCCCCCCCTCCCCCTTCCCATACCTACCCTTCCCTGCTGTGACCCCCTTAAATGAACACACTTGATACTGATTGGATTAAAATGGCCACAGCAGCCTTTTATTTAACAAAAATTCAAAATAAATAAATTGTCATATAAAAAAAATTTAAATCCCAAAATACACTCACCGGGGCCCCTTTTTTTAGGTACACCTGTCCCCAAATGCTCGTTTAAAACTTAATTTCAATCAGGCCCAAACACAGGCGGCAACCCCAGTAGACATGGTCAAAAAACAATCTCCCGCCCGTTTAAAACCGGGGCCCTCATATGGGGAAAAAAATGGTTTATGCCTTTGAAAGGGCATGGTTTTGGTGCCAGAAGGCTGGTCTAGGATTTTTAAAACGCTTTATCTCCTGGATTTTCACGCACAACCATCTCTAGGGTTTACAGAGAATGGTCCCCAAAAAGAAAAAACAAAACCAGGAGCGGCAAATCCCCTTGGGGGGGAAAAGGGCCCTTTTTAAAGGGCCCGAGGTCAAAGTTAATGGGGGACTGGTTCGAGCGATAGAAATGCAACAGTGCCCAATACCACCCCTTACAACCAAGGTAGGCAGAAAGCATCCTTTTGAACGCACAGTAACGGCGAACTTTGAGGGAGAAAGGGCTACAGCAGCAAAGAAAAACACCGGGGCCACTCCTTTCAGCAAAAGAAAAGGAAACGGGGGCTCCCCAAATTTTCCCCAAGCTTTATCGAAATTGGACAGTAAAAAAGAAATTTGGGAAAAAAAGTTTCCCCGGTCTGATTTATTCCCCGATTTCTGCCCGCGACATTCGGGTGGTAGGGAATAAGGCGTCAAAACATGAAAGCCTGGATCCACCTGCCTTGTAAACAACGGGCAGGCTGGGGGTGGTGGTGTCATGGTGGGGGGGAATAATTTTTTTGGCACTCTTTGGGCCCCCTTTGGGACCAATTGGGGCATCGTTTTCAACACCTTGTTGGGGTCTAAGCCCCCGAAGAATTGAGGCAGTTCCGAAGGCAAAAGGGGGTCCCAACCCGTTCTAGCATGGGGACCTAATAAAGTGGCCGTGAGTGTATATATATGTAATATATGTTTTCACCATCTCAACCCCACATGCCCCTATATATATACATAAAAAACATATAAAAATGAACAAAAAATATAAAAAAATATCTTCCATAATAACTGTAAACGTTAACCTCCGTTAAGGCCTTTGTTCACCCCCAAAACTTTTTTTGCCGCGGGTTGGCGCCGTACTGCTCCCCCGGATTTGCGCTGCAGTAAAGGCCCCCAAAACCTCGGAGTCATTAAAGGTAAAACCCCCTGCTCCAAAGAGGAACAGTGGAGTCCGTTGCTCCTCTCCGCTCGGCGAATCCCCGGGGGGGGAAAAGTGACAGCACAAATTAAAACCCCCGTGGAAAAATGGCAAAATCTAAGGGGCCCGGGGGGCGGCGCCCCCCGCGCTCCTGCCCCCCCCCCCGGGTTTTCCCCCCCTTTTTCCCCGGCGGTTTTTTACTGGATTGCACTCACAAAAACCGTCCCGGGGAAAAGGCCTTTGAAAACGGCCTTTCAAA